>JBAMJV010007519.1:0-42624 GCA_037951105.1 Echinarachnius parma
GATTGTGGTGATGATAATGATGATGGTGATAATGATGATGATGATGATGAAAAAGATGCGATAATGATGACAATGATAGCGGCGGGGATGACATTTGTGGTGGTGGTGACGACTATGATGATGTTAGTGATGATGATGATAAAAGTGATGACAATGAAGACTACATCAATGACGACAATGATGATGATGAGTATTTAAATTTTGGTTCCTATTACAGGATTACGATTACTACGCAGGGCAAGTATACGGCCATCAAGGCCGGAGCCATTCCAGAGCTGGTCAAGCTTGTGGACGATGATTGCTCCGAGGTGCGGCTTAACGCAATCAAGGCCATCACGACACTGTCAGAGGCCCCAGAGGGAAGGAAGGAACTGCTAGAGAATGTGGATAGGGTAACTATCATCATAGCTAGAATTGGAACCTGTATGATATCTAATCTGTCTTGCAGAGCTTATGAAGTGTGTAGATTTGTTGGCCATAATGCCATAGTTCAAATGATTAATGCGCATACAGTCAAACCTGTCTTAGTGGCCACCTGTCTACAGCAGCCAAATTGTCTACAGTCTACTGAAGGTGATCATTTCAAATCCCTCGTATGTTAAAATACTGTTATGGAACCATTGAATAGTGGTCACCTGTCTTTAGAGGTGACATTTTTGTTTCCCTTAGGTGGTCACTTTACACAGGTTTGACTTTATATTGAGAGATTGCTCTTGACCACAATAATAGTTTGTCAAAATCACATCAAACAAGGTCTCTGTTTTCATCTTGAGGAGTTAATGAACAGAATAGACTTTGGGTCATGATGTCCAAAGATAAGGTCATTTATGTGAAAATAGCACTTATATTTTGTATTGGTTTGATGGATTAACATGAACATGAGGTCAAAGGATAAATGACACAAAGCTTATTTATGCCAAAATAGTTTGTTAAATTGTGAAATATCAAGAACTATTTAATAGATTTATGTTTAATAGGTAATTTTGTGCACTTACACCACACTTTATGATCAAGTTAGATTGTATGATCATGAGGTCACCATATTGTGTGGAGGCATATTTTGGGGGGCTACATGCATGTGCACTCTAGTTTTCACATGCAGTGAGTAATCAGTATTTAACATATCTCAGTGAGATCTATGGGAATGATCCCTGAAACCCTTTGAGCCTCATGCATTGCGTTGGGAGCTCCCGATAAAAGTGTATTTAAAGTGATCCGTGTAAAGTGTCAGATATTGCACAAACTGACATTTGAGACTTAATTCAATCCTATATTAATATCATTGTAAAATAGAATTAAAATATTTGTGAAAGTTTGAAAGAAAACGAACACTGTTTACCTAGTGAAAAGGCGAATATTGAGTTCATATTTTATCACCGAATACTGATGGTCTGTTGTAGATTTGTTGCAGTAAAAATTATCCGTTTGATCTTGACGATATCCGCACCCGTGTATACAGCTACAGACCGTACGGAATTCATGGAATTTGCGCACACTAGGCTCAAAGTTCAGTGGGTCTGGAAAATTTCTCACGTGCGCTGGCAGGACGTATTCAGCGACGTCAATTGTACTTTTTATCAATACCGTTAGCTAACGCTTTTGAAATGATGATTTTCAATGATAATTATCTTCATACTAAAGGGACATTTGAAAAAACCGAACCCTATTTTATTCTTCTCTTACCATAAGCTAAACAACACGGCAGAAGAGAAACGAGGAAGCTCCAAGTATTTTTCGTGGAGTTAGACACTTTACCTGTGGCACTTTAAGAGAGTTCTATATTTTTATTTTATAACTGAAAATGAGCAAAGAAAAAATTGACTTTGCCTGGAAAAGGACCCGAGATCTCTGGATTGCTAGACTGGTGCTCAACCATCGAGCCACACAGACCCTTGAATGAGGGACGTTCCCGTAAAACCGTTTTCATTTGGTAATTGTTATCTTGTTTAATCATTCTCTTACAGATCAAGAAGAGGACAGAAGACGAATCAGAAGCTGTGGTCAAGGCTGCGGAGATCGCAGAAAGGGTCATCACTTGGAATCCATAACTCATATCATCTAGCTATATAATGATACATCCATCCAGTGACAGATAATTCAATGATAGACATTTTAACTTATTTTCCTGGTGGCCCGGTCGGGCAAGTGGAATAGAGACTCATCAAAATTTGCTTGCCTGAAATCAGCATTGGGTGACCCAAAACAAAGAAATTCAAGCATTAAAAAATCTGTTAATTGTGGTTACCCCTTCGGACAAGTAAGATTTAATATTGACCAAATGTTGGTGGCCCAAAGCTGAGTTATTGGTGGCCCTGGCCTGGGCCAGCAGGACAGTGCTAATTTTGAGTACTGGGTATTGTCATAACTGTTTGTATGTCTATATATATAAAGATACATTGGACTTCACTTGAAAAAAACTAATTAGGACAAATTGATTTAAATTATTATTTATTACATTTTGTGACATTAGGGTTTGCTAAGAAACATAATAAAAGGCAAAAGAAGTACAAACGTTTGGACCAGGATGATAGTCTGGCTCTTACAAGATTTTGTTTTGTTGTTATAACAATAGTACCCTGTATATCGCAGTGATATGTATTGTCTTAGTTCTTTCATCTTCCAGTATAATATGTTGCTCTATCATAAATTATTATGAGAAACTCAAACTGTAG
Source organism: Echinarachnius parma (assembly GCA_037951105.1). Taxonomy (NCBI): domain Eukaryota; kingdom Metazoa; phylum Echinodermata; class Echinoidea; order Clypeasteroida; family Echinarachniidae; genus Echinarachnius; species Echinarachnius parma. The sequence goes on from JBAMJV010007519.1 coordinate 2,673, forward strand.
GACTATAGTGACATTACTTTGCGTAAACTGACATTTTGTTATATCAGGGATGAAATTAAAGACAATGAAATACACAAGAAATCTGAACTTTGGGACCTGGACGATTCCTTCTTTATGACAGGATTTTTTTTCATCAGTGTTATTTAGATTGAGAGCTAGTTTACTATACAGCGGAACCTCTTTATAATGAAGTCTATAAGCAGTTACCTGATATAGCGAGGCTATTGCACAGGTCAAGGTTCTATGTATTTTATTATTTTAAAGCCCTGATACAACAAGATATCTGATATAACAAAGGAAATTAAATGGCCCAAGGTGTTTGTTTTAACAAAGTTTCACTGTATTATACATCATTAAAATGACAAATATTGTCATATAACTCTTTTATCAGCTTCTATTATATGTGGGCTCTCATTTCTATGACAAACTCATAAGGATCAAGAAAATTGCTTGTTATAATGCAAGTTTATTATATCTGGGCGGCAGCAACAGTGAGGGGAATAAAGAAGTTATTATTTGTATTGTGATATATATCAGTGTCCTTTATAATGAGAGTTAATTTGAATTTATACAACTGACAGATATTGCTATAAATGCATGTCGCCAATGCAGGTATGTGTCACTTTTAAACGACTGAACAAATTGGCAATTAGTGCTATGCTTTTCAGGTGAAATATGGCAAGATTTAGTTTAAGAGTCCTAACTTAATGAATCTTGTTGGTCTAATTAAAGATAAATGCATTTAACCTAGGTTCAGCTGAATTTTCCTTGGAAGTTGATGTAAGAAAATGTTGCGCTTATAAACTTGGGTTATATGCCAATTTAGAGAGGTCAAATTTTTTTACTACATCAATATCTTGTGAAATGCAAAGGCCACCTAGATAATATAAACATTTATTGCAATGCCAGAGGTTTTAAAGAAAAATATAGCAACTAGATATTAAATTATTTTAGTGAGATGTGCAGGAGTTTTGGAACATTGTGTATTAACTATGTATTTAAAGACTGTTTACTGTAAATAGTTATTATCTCTAATTGGAAAATATATCTTGTAAATATGATGTATATATTGTATAATAATTCCATAATTCTGTAAGACAAATAAATTGACAGAAGTTTTCTGTGATGAACTGAATTATATTTCTTGAGTTTGGCTTTATGTGCTGGTGTATTCATGTCCTGGGCGTCGATTCTTACGTAATACCTATTCATCAGGGGGGATGAATGAATAGATCATCCCCCCTAATGAATAGCCAGGTATCAATTACAGATCGACGCCCATGATTCATGTACCTAACTAGTTTGCTATTATCTTTGCCGTGGCAGATGTGTCCATTATAACAATGTTTTCAATAAGATTGCAATGATAATTTGAATTAAAAGTAATAACTTTCATTTAATTTATTGTATTATGATTATTTGTAAACATGATAAACTCCCTTTTCCCCTCATTTGGTTGTACATTTAAAAACTAAAATAAAAGAGATCTTGAAATAAAAACGTGGGATATAGGAGCAACGGCTAATTCTGATTACTGAAGTCACTCTGAATTTGAAAGTTGTGCACCTGTCAGATTGATTGACTGATGGATGGATATAAATTAATAGATATATACAATATTATTAGGTATATAGAAAGATAGATACTAAATAGATAGATGGACAAATGCATGGATGGATGGATGGATGGATAGTTAGATAGATATGGACGGATGGATGGATTGATTGATTGATTGATTGATTGATTGATTGATTGGTTGGATGAATGAAAGGAAAGATAGACATTCAGACAGACAGCTAGACAAGACGATACATTGTGGAGCTTTTAACGAGAGATGGCGCTAATGCAGAATCTGCGGCAGATGACCTTTCCGATCCGATTTTCTCAAGCGCAAATGCAAAAAAAGCAAGAACCCGGCCCGATCTGTAATGTGTGCTGCATACTAAAACGAGCGGTTCAGATATCGATGGAAATATTGCGATTATTTTCGTACCTGCATACTTTATCATAAATCATGATGTGATTATTGCTTTATCTGCTGTTAATGAACAATATACCATTCAAGTTAATGCGTATTTTGGCACCGGATTTACAAAAGTATTCAGAGAAGCCAACAATTTTACACAGAAGTCAACCGGCAGGTGTGTGTGTGTGGGTGGATTATATCGGTGTCGGTGACGTTGTTTCTAAATAGAGATTCCATAATGGCGGACGCAGCTGCAGATAAATTAAAACGTGATCGAGAACGACACAGTTCAGAATCCAGCAGTAAGTATAACTTTATATTTGAGTTACAATAGGTTTTGATAAACGTTTCAGTGAGGGTTGTGCGTAGTGTTGTGCGTGTATGAATTGCCTGTGTGTGAAGACTGCACCCACAATTGTTTCACTTCCTATCCAACATGTCCAAATTCAATTGCAATTCATCATTCATAATCATTGTCAACAAATCTACAGCTACAGACTAGACACCGAGAGGGTACCAGTCTACATTGAAAAATCAAATACATGGTCAAATAAATTATTGACATAACTCAACATTTGGAATAATTCATTAGACCTCTTTATATTTTAGGGGGAATTGACATAGTATTGCAGTGGACTGGTGGCCTACATGGCTGCGGGGGAACTACATTTGAAAGTTTGCAAGCCAAGGCTGGTAATGAAGTTGCGGTATCGATATCCAAGTTGCAGCCTGTTCGCTTCAAACTTTTGCATGTAGGTGGCCAAGTTCTCCCTCCTGGCCGAGTTCCCCCGCCACTCCGGTATGTGGCTGCCGCTTCAACAAAGTCATGCAAAGTCAAAGTCAAAGGCCCCCTTTTTTAGAGCCGATTGTGGATTGTCATTGTCCATTGAGTTATCATACCGTAGTGGCTAGAGAACCCGGACGGTGGGAGAACCCGGCCAAAAAATGGACAGGGCTACCTTTGAAATTAGATTTGCCGAGAATGCACTGAACATGCGACTCGAAACTTATATCAAACGATTTATCTGCATATTGCTCATAAAATACATATATTGCTGTTCTGTAGTCCTCCTGGTTATCCAGAAAATCGCTTGAAAGTCAGTCTTTAAACTCCAAAATTTGTTATTTTTTTATTTTATTCACGATAATTTGAGATTACAATTTTTATAATCTTTATTCTCGCTTTTGTAAATCTACGCTCAGTAGTGCATTTCCGTAGAAACTTACACCAATTGGACCGTAATATCGCAGTGCCTTCGCTGATAAAAAAATGATCGGCTCAACGGCAAAGCGGGTTTCCGCACGGCGCGATTTCATGCACGAAGGTTCAATTTATCGCAGTGCAGGAGAACCCGGCCACCGCGCACGGTGCGTGTACAAAGTCAATGACGCACTGTGCTAATCTGTGTTGTGCATGACTGTCCGGGTTCTCTAGCACCCACGGTACTGCAGTGCAAGAATGGTGTGGGACTTGCCACATGTTAAGAGTGATGGAAGAAGCAGAATAAGCCGACAAATATATGAGCATTGTTTTGCTGCAGAGTTAATGCAGCATACTGTTCACTCTTGTCAAGCTGCTCATGCAATGCGCCCATGCATTGACGTTGACTGTACACTCACTAACATTACACTGGCACCATGTGCAGCCAATTAATTAATGGACGTGATGGTTGAAATCTGAACACCTTTGTTTTTTCTTTTCCCAGCATTATCTAACAAGACATGCTCCTAAATACAACGGAAATCCCTTTATTTACGAGCAAATGCCAACAAACTTTCATTTATGTGATCCAAAATTCATATAATTGATAATCAACTCTGTTGTTTTGAAGACTGCAAAATGTAGGGGAAAAAAATTATTTCCAGTCCATTTTCTGTACCGAGGCTTCCTCCTAAAACACAGCGATCAACTGTTGAACGGGATTGGATTTAGTGCAATATCGTTTGACTTCCATGCATGCTGTGCACAGTAAAAGGAATGCTATCAACGTGTTTATGACCGGGAGATCTACAGGGCTACCCTACACTCCTGTCTAGATGATGATGATGATGAATAGTACACTGTACAAATAGAATCTAATCATTATTTTGATTAAAGAATGAATACAAATTTGTAGGTAATGAATCATAGTATAATACTGTGTCCTATTACAAACATTAGATGCATCAAATCAAAGTGGAAATTATACGAGCAGCTGCATAAACTCATAAAGAACACATTTGATGTCAAATATCATCAAGAATTTACCAATTTTTCTCCAAATCAACTTTCTTGCAAACCCTACCGAAAAAGAAGCCTCTTCCCGATGCAAAATTTTGCGTTGTATTACCGAACGTGAATGTTTTGCATGGGAATGTCATTGACATGCGCGCTGCCACAGGTGCGCGGCAAAACACCCGTAAAATGCCTTAGGACGCTTATTTTCTTCGGGAAATGATGGAAATTTTTTGCTGAACATCCGTTTATTATCCTCCGTCAATGCCGACTGTCAAACTCAACTTTCAAAATTCGAACACTTTTCCTATGTGAATTTGCATGTCCGGTATTAATACGACACGTTCGGTAATACAACACCTTGCTACATACATACTATAAACAATTTAAAACAAATTGATGTGAAGATATTACACAAAATCAATAATATAGTTTGTGGTATGAACTTATAAACTCACAATCTAATTATTACCCCAATTTTTTAAAAACCAGAGTACATAACTTATTAACATGACTTTTTAAAGTTTTTTAAATATTAATTATCAAATTCAAACTTCAAAGAAATTTAACAGTTTCAACCCTTTATAACTGAACGATAACTGGACAGATTGTTTATCAATATTCTTTTCTACTTTATATCATGAATTTTGTTTTCTGAATATTTAACACAGTTAACTTATTAAATAAAAATCCTTTTCTAATTCGAAACCGTAAACCGGGGTGACTTTGGCCACTTTTTGAGAAGGATATATTTTCATCAAGCCTCACTTTTTCTAAAGAACAAATTTCTGATTTTGTAAATTACCCTTAAAAAAATAATTAATTTGTTCCAAAAAGTGAGGCTTGATGAAAATAGTTATACAATATCCATCTCAAAAAGCGGCCAAAGTAACCCTGGTTTACGGTATTCATTGATCCTTGGGGCATGCCACAAAATACACTTTTAAATTCAGAACATGACACATTGCTTGCGATTAGCTAATAAAATCAAGAGAGATTCATTCCCCATATTAAAAAGCAGAATGATACAAACAAATACCTTTTTCAAATCAATACAAACGCAAATAATTATATCATAATTTACAGAATCTATGTTGTTGAGTGTTTTTCACAAAATCCAGATTGTTTATTATTTAAAATCTGATTCATGTCAAAGAAATTAATAAATCTATAGTCTTAGAAAAACATTAATAATGATATTGGTCAGTAATTAGGTATACATTTTTACTCCGCCTTTATGTACCAGATATATGTACTTCTTTTTTTAAACAAATTTAAAATGTGACAAAGAGTTAAATTAATGTACGTAATAATGCATGAAAAGCTCATATCAACATAATTATGATCAATCGAATCAATCCCAGGGGATAATTTACTACAACACGCAATATCTATAATTTCCATTTCAGTTACTGACCAGTTGGAAAAATAGGCACAATCCATTTAAGATGTGTATTCACATTGATCAAAGTTTGACCTTTAGGAGCAAGGGACTTAGTAACATTGTCCAAATCCTCAAAATAAAATTGTAATTCTAGCGGTTCCTTTATACCTTGTTGTATTCGTATTAACAATAAAATCATGGGACAGCTTTCGGTTTTTCAAATTTCCCTTTCATTACAAAGATATGTATGATTGAAGTATTTAGATAAGAAAATCTCCGGGCGAGATTTTCATCCCTGTACAAAGTGAATGCAGTGAGTTGGTGAATATCACCCAATATCACTTTGCATTTTCGCTCATTACTTGGCCATACATTGTCCATTTGACCTGAAATTTTCACACAATACCCTGAGGACATATGAGATAACAACAGTATACATTGCATCAACCATTCATCAGTTTTTGCACATCTCAACAAAGTTACTAGATCCCTTTAAATTCATTTGCAATTTCATTTTTATCATTATTTTTTATCATTCTAAAAAAATTCAATATTTTCAACATGATGATGATGATGATGATGATGATGATAATGATGATGATGATGATGATGATGATGATGATGATGATTAACATTCATTTTAATAGCATTTTGAAAAACATATTTTTTGTTAACTATGTTATCAAGTTACAATGTAGACGGTGCTAGAGCTTAAGAGATTCACAATCTCAATGTGAGGCACATGCGCTCTGCAGCTCCACAGGTTCTGAAGCTTGGATACACCCTTACCAGTTGTCAGGCAACCATTACAAATGTGCTACAACAGTAATTGTTGATGAATACAATGTCGGCCCCTTCTAGCAACAGATATTAAATCAAAACATTGTGCAGACTAAGTAAACTTTTTTTCAGTTTACATGTTCCATTCAAACCAGGAGTAACAATTCAAAAAAATTAAATTTATTGTATTTATTGATGCCTAGGCCACAACATTTGTACATTGTCAATTTCTAGATTCTAGAAATCATATTAAAATAAAAAACAGCTTTTATATGCCATATCATGTTTATGAGTATTTCTCTGTATTTGGCCTTTTCACTTCTTTATTAACCTCATACCTAAAGGGTTTGATTAATATCTAGCGAATCTTGATGTGGTTGTCATGGTGATTTATCTGCATCTCAAGAGGCAATAGGCACACAACGCTATTGATCTGCATGCAGCAGGGCAATTCCACCATAACGGAATTACATTCAGAGACGTTTTTTGCTCATTATTTCTTTCCCTGCGCAAAATTCTCATGACTTAAGTAAATTTTGATACTTATATAAGTTGCACGGGTAACCAGGCTACAACATGATAGGGAAATGGTTTTATATCTTCCATGTGTTGTTGCACACTAGACCAATATGTGTGACCGTAACGGAATTACCGGAGAATGGAGTTTTTTTTTTGCTACAAGTTTGCATTGAGTTTCTCTGAAATATAAGACACTTTCAAACTGATTTTATGTATTTTTTCTATCTTGATAATGTCAACTTCATTTTGGAACAAGTACGTGAATAAACAACACAATGATAAGTTCACAAATTCACTTTTTTGAAAAAAGACCACTGTAACGGAATTACACAAATTTGTAACGGAATTACATCTCTGAAAGTTTCAAGGAAAACTCAATTATTTTGCACTCAACTTTTCTTACATGCTAATGCAAACATCAAGGCTATCTAGCACTTGAATATAAACCATAATTTGACATATCTGTAAAGCAATTTTTGAACTTGTTATGTGTAAAATAAATGAAAATATGGCCAAAATACAAATAAGAGTGAAATTTGAAAAAAATATTGCTAAAATCCAGCTTTATTTCGGTTTATTTTCAGCTTCATATTAGTAGGCAAGAAATTAAAAAGGATTGCATCAATTTAATGAAAGAAAAATCCTAGGAACTATGTCCACTAATGTGTGTAACGGAATTACACAACTTAAGCAGTGAAATCAATTTTTCCACAAATCGGTACATGAACAACAAAGAATTCACATTTTAGCTTCAATACTTTTCAAAAATCAATAATTTGACAATAATAACCATATTTGAAGAAAAAAAAAGCAACATTTTAGAATTTTTCCTTTACTTCAAGAAAAATGGTTAAATTGTGCAAAAAAATGTACTACATTATGTGACATGCTAAATAACTGCACAAAATCAATATCAAGCAACAGTTAAACAATTACAAATCACAAACAGGTCAAATCATTCAACTTTCAATGCTATAAAAGCCTCGTAAACTTCCTGAATATTGGAAATCTGTGTGAATGGAAATGCATTGTGAATGGGTAATTCCACTGTTACAGAATGACAAATAAGTGATTTTTAGCTCTGTTTTCTTAATCATATTTTAAATTCTTTTCACTTTCACAGTTTTTAAAACTTTAATAACTGGCAGGGGTACTAGAGGTACAACAGAACCCAAGATTGTTACAAATCTATAACACTGTAGCGTCCAGAGACCAAAATACAATCATAACGGAAAGGGGTCTTTCATTTAACACTAACTATGTAATGATTTTCTGCAAAAGCTACCACAAAAAATTCTTCATTGGTAATAAAAACTTATCATTTAAGTTACAAACTTGAATTTGGTACATCTTTTTTTCCAGAAATGATCTATTTTAACCTCTGAAATTACCTTAAGACAAACGAATGTCACTGTAACAGAATTACGCCTGTGAAATCCACCCATGAAAATGCAATTTCTTGGTTACATTTTTCTGCTTTTCTGCTTATAGTCATTAGTAAAGAATGTGTATGCATTGTTCATCACAAGCTCTTACATATAAGGACCAGAACAAATCCTGAAGTTATGTGTGTGCGTAACAGAATTACAAGAAAATCAAGATTTGTTATATATAAACTCTTGTTATATTCTAAAATTATTCTTTTAAAAATTCATCCTAAATTGATCTTAATTTACTCTCAAATCAATTTGGAATGCGTTTTCATCCATTCCATGAAATACGTGTATAGATGTATATCGGATATAAACGTGTATGATCCTCAAACATAAAGTTGGCATATAAAATATAAATATGGAATTGCCAAAAATTAAAGACACCTTTAGGAATTCCCATTTGAAAATGCAAATACTTTGTACATCATTCTTCTTTGATCTGCATACAGAAGCACACAACACTCAATGTATTCTGACTTTATGATAATGAATAAAACATGTGTATCTTAGCCTGTATTATGTTTAGTTTTGAATATCTTGAAGCCTATTCTGTATTTATGTTTAATTTTATATGCTTCAGTTTAATACAAATTTACATAATTAATGATATGTTATGAGCCTTTAACAGATCAATGATATTCAAATCTACATACAATTACAAAATTATTAATATTAAATCTCCTTGAAAGTTGAAGGTATGATTTATATCTTAAAATACATGAATGTAAATTAATGTGAGAAAACAAATGTAGCACCAGTGTCATACTAATCACTGGATATTTAAAAAAAAATTGTATTGTTTTTTGTTTTTCCCTTTCTAAAGTACAAACATGAATCTGCTGCATCTTCATAATTTCAGTCAAGTGGTTCTTGCTGGAAACTAATTTAATGATAGAACATTATCATCTATTCTATTATGTTCATGGAGAGATTAGAGCCTCTATCGTGTATCAATTTAGTTAAATCACCATTGATGCAATATGAAGCATGTGGGTACAATGAGTCACATAAAGTAACATTGTACAGTACTTGTATAATGATGTATTGTCTACATGGCTACAGTTCATGCTATTTAAAGGGTATTTCTACATTGAGAACAAGAATTTTTTTAATTTTCAGCAATATCATTCAATACCTTACAAACCATGTGCGTGTAATTCCGTTACGTAACGGAATTACTAATACCGTTACGCCAATTTTGGAAAAAGTAGTGACATTATTTCAGAAAATTATGTTGGAAGTTCTTAGGACTGCTGAAGGAAGAGAATTCACAATGACATGACTAAAGAACAAGTAATAAGATATTGAGAAAAACTTATTACGTTTTATCGTAACGGAATTACGATCAAATATGCATAGATTTCAAAAATTTCTCCAAAAAAAATGCAATGAAGTTACTGCCCATGCTTTACAATTTGTGATTGTTGCTACATTGTATGTAAAATATGAGAAAAAGAGCAGAAACAATCATTGAATTAAAAGATTCACTTCATTTTCATAAAATGAAGCTGATTTATGAATAAAAGGTCATAAATTTCTGTTCAATTCAAGCAGAAATATTTGCAAAACCAATAGAGCTATACACAAATGGTTTTCAGTTTCCTAAAATTCAAGTTTTCCTCTATCGATAACAGTTTGATTTAGGGAAGATTGCTCAACTTTGAGATATGGTGTTTTTGCCTTCTCTCATACGGAATTGCCCAGCACACAGAAAGATCTATAGAAAGATAATAAGAGAGATCTATCCTTTACTGACCAGTCGCACCAGTGCGAAGTAAAGGATTTATAATGAAAACAAAATCACTTGCAATTTGTATGAAAGTGAAACGAACTGAAACAAAATGTTCACCATGGTGATTATCTAATGTGAAAGTCAGCATTGTTTTTGTATCAGTTCCTAGAAATTCATGAATTGTGCTGTTTGCATGATTTGATTGATGAACAACCTAGCGATGATGTTCACTTTATGTAAAACAGTGAAATAAACGTACATTCACTCTTAGGCACTGTCTCACACACATACGCACAAATAACTTTTTTCTTTACTGGTCCATTCGGGCAAGTAAAGTTATACATTTTGAAATTTTACTTGCCCTATTCTAGATGTGATTTACACGTATGAGATGAGATGACATTGTTCTCTTGTAGTAGAACAATTATTAAGTTGCCCAACTGGGAAAGCAAACTACAACATTTATGCAATTTGACTTGTCCGCCACAACTTTTGACTTACCCCGGGCAAGCGGGCAAGTGCTAGTGATGAGCCCTGTCATATTACAAAGAAGGAAAACATAGTATCCTGCAGTGTATCCATGGTTGAAACTTGAATATATGTTTAAATTACTTTTTCACAAGTTAGTTAATTGCTCTGTAGTTGTCAATGTAAACCAAAATATTAAGAAAATTTCACTGTATGAAATATTTTTTGTTTTGTTCCTCAAATTAAAATGAATAAACACAGTATAATGAATTTATTTTCTTTGTTTCCTACAGTGAAAAATTCAATCAAGTTGTCATCAAGGCCGAAGCCACTAGATGTAAGTATGACATCATTGATTATTTCAAATCATATATTGTATTCATGATACTATTTATTGTCTAGTTGATAATTGTGTTGTTGTTGTTGTTGTTGTTGTTGTTGTTGTATTCACTTGATTTTCAGGTACACGTTGAACAAACAGTCAATTTCTATAACAATGAATTCATATATCAACGTAGTACTACTTAATGTAAAACATGGACTTATATTAGTACTTTTTGTATAAATTTGCGTGTATCTTTTAAATTATTGATATCGATGTATAGGCTTTAGCTCCCATTAAATACTGACGTTGTAGAATAAGGTCTGTACAATAACACTAATTATAGCACGTTTCCAACGTATGATTCTTTAACAAAAATTAATGTCAATGTTTGTTTACTGTTGAATATTTTCGCAGCCTGGATTAAAAAACGAAAGGAAAAAAAAAATTATATTAATTGTTGGCTCTCAACATTTTTGAGTGGGAGGTTTAAGGAATGTCTCTTGTAAACTGTGCATAATGGGCAACCAGAGGCTGAGCCTGCATGCTGTGACCACACATGCAAAGGTGTCACAATTGGGTTAGGAATGAATGAGTGACCTATTGTATACGTGACGTTTGTGTGTGGACTGTGGATTATGTTCGGAGTATTATAATGCCAATTACGAACTTGAATTCATTGACAAACGGTCAAAGCCTGCAATGTGGAAACTGGTCGAGTATAATAAGTGCTAGTAATAATATAATGTATTCCTGAATTCATTGATGAATAACAGGTACAAGCCAACATTCCTGCACAGTTTGCTATCGTTTTCGTGGTATCCCTTCTCTGTTAAATACTAATGAAACTCGCTGCAACATGGATGAAAATCTTAGTTTTCCTGGAATCAACTTGACCGGGTGAAGTGTACGCTAACCAACGTGGCCAAAATGAAGATTTGGCCCATGATTCTGCCATCCAGTGCTTTTATTACTATGGCAAGCAGATAGAGTAGCAATTGATTTTAAAGTTGCAATTCATTTCAAGTCAGAAAATATGCATATTTAAACCAATCAGATATACTCATTTAGTCACATGATCTGACTTGCAATTGATTGCAACTTTACAATCGATTGCAAGTCTTTCTGCAACTGGGCCCAGGACAAGCACTTGACCATCCAAATTGTATTGCCAAATTTGATTTGTCAAAATTTACAATGTGTAACAAAACTTTTTTTTCTTTTTGTTAGATTTGACTTTTGGGCCACCCTTTATTATCATGATACTGTTTGGGGCCACAAAAATCATACATGCATCACACATACTTAGATACTCCCTAGGGAGTGGAAAATGTGCACTTTATAAGTTTGTATGCAGGAATTAATCTAGTGTGTATCCGTTGACCGGGTTAATTTTTTATGTAAATCGCCATGATACTAACTTATGATACTCACACGTTCATCACAAGCAATGCATTGTTAATTTTTTAGAGAAAGGTCAAATCGAGCTAGAATAAATTTTTTAAATGGTTGGTGATACAGTCTTGACTTACATTTTCATCTTTTATATGATAATTAAAGTAAAAATTAACTTCAGACCCGTGCAGTAATGTAAATGTTGGCTATTTGATGACGCTAAACTCATTGGCCCGTATTCTGGGGTCAGGTTTAGTTAAACTTGGTTTAAGCTAAACCTGCAGTCTAACTAAACTCGACTTAAACCTCAACTCCAGTCTAAGGCAAGTTTAACTCAATTTCAGTTTCTGAAGTCAGGTTTAGTTAACCCGAGTCTAAGTCAGTGACGTATGTGCTGAACGATCAAGCATAGATGCAAACGAGTCGCTTTATCATAACTAATGTTTGAAATGTGTTCATTATATAGGTGTATTTTTAATTTATCATTTCTGTATTTTATATAATCAATTTAAAATGTTTTCATAACAATATGAAAAATTGATTCGTGTTTTTGAGGAAGTAATATGGCATCTTTGAACATCAACATCTTGAATGAAGACTCGATATGCCATAGTCACTGCGCTTTTACACTAGGTGTGGGCGTATCTCACGCGTACTTCTCGCGCGCAGTGTCTAAAGACAACTATATATAACTCTATGAAAGACAATCATCATTGAGCGCAAAAATGCAATGCCAGGGCGTAACAATGCGCTTTGCGCGCGCAATACCGCCATAATCACGCAACACAAATTACATGCTTTAAACATGTAACTAGCGCATCACAACTAAATCGCGCAAATTATGAATTACAGACGCGCTTGCTATGCTTTTGTGTATAAACTAATTATAATCCATGCAATGCATGCACTCTGAGCATTACGAAAACTTGTCAAATTTAACAGAAAAGCTGCGCTAACATAAAAGTAACTTGTGTCTGTACCATGGAATTCACACAAGTTCTTCATCATAAAAGGTATGTTTTCTCTATCGTAAAATTTTATTGGGTACCACGGCATTATTTTTCTTAATCATGACTTAAATATTCGAAGGCCACTCATCACCGTTATCTTCCCGGCCCGGCCGGGTCGGCACCACGGTAGATAACTGATGGACATTGCATGCAGCTTTTCTTTATTGAATTTGACGAGTTTATTGATGTGTTTAATGAAAATGAACACATACCCTACACAAAAAGCCTTCCAACGCAATTTTTCATTGATTTACAGATGTAAAAACGAAATAAACATTATTTTCGAGTATAGTAGCATGATTGACAGTTGCTTAAACCATCCTTAAACTATGTGCACACATGGTTTAACTCACGCCTATACTGCACACGTTAAAGTTAAACCCGCCTTAAACCCATCCAAAACCTTAAACCTTAAACCCGACTCCAGAATATGGAATTTAGACTTGAGGTTTAAATACCGAGTTTAAACCTGCCTTAAACCTGAAGTTTAACTAAACCTGACCCCAGAATACCGGCCATTGAGGCAAACAAGGAGTACTGTTTGTACATCACATACAGTACTAGCACAGAATTGAAAGAATTCATAATCATAATAGCCAAGTTCATGTAAAGTGATACTAAACAATCAATATGATTCTGTTTGTAGCATTTTCAGCATACCTTTCTGAATTCTGATATGAATTTGATAATTGATATTTGATATTCAAACAAATATCTGTAAAGCTTTTGTGCATAAATTTACATTTTACAACTTTAAATGTTAGACTCTTGCCATTTCAATTAAATTGTTGATTCGGAATGTCAAATGTAGTAATTTTAGTTGTAAAAAAATACATTTGTTATACATTTCAAACATTTTGTAATGCTGATCATACATGTACATTCAATAACGTGAACAGTTTTGTCAATCACATTTTGGTTGACACACCCAAACACAAAAGGTTTATCACAATGAAAACTTTACTCTGAACATTGCTTTTGACTTAATTACAAATTGTATTTTTTTGTAGTGAGGTTTTCAGTACAATACTATACAGTAGCTCTTCATTGAATAAATGTAATTAGCATTTTCATGATAGAGGCATCCATATCCTTGAATACCATGATTATAATTGCAGACAGATATGATAATAGTAATTATTATATGTGTTTACCCAGGGTAGTCTCTCCAGTGTCGATGCACTGTTCTCTCATGTGTCTAAAATATTATTATAATATAGTACCTGGGTCATCGGATACACAACCACTATCAATCCACCACTTAGACGTGTGCATGTACATGTAGATCTCAATCCACTCCATCGGGAGTGAAATGTTGAAATATCTATAGATCTCTATGACAGGAATGAACTCTGTTCACATTAGAGCTGAGTCCAAACGGTCGGATATCGGATATCCGACCGTGAAGGTCGGATACCGATTACAAATTTTCGGATACGAATATCCGGAAAAAAAAAAGAAAAAAAAAAAAAAAAAAAAAAAAATCGATTAGAAAATGGCAAATTGAACCCTGCTTATCTAATATCTATTGCTAAAGTTAAAAGTTAAGGTATTTTGCATAAATTACACAAAAAAATAAACAAATAATAAACCAAAGGTACTAAGCGGATTAATATACAAGTGTTATAGTGAGAGCCAAATTTAGCAGAATCTATGATGAGATTAGATATCAAAGTCTTTCATCTTGACAGCAGTTTGTACACTAACATCGCACTGTCCTGCCGATTCTAATTGAAAAAACGGACAGAATATTTATATGTGATTTAACAAAATAATTTTTTTTTTTTTTTTTTCAAATTTCGGATATTCGATATCCGACCGTTTTTACACGACTCATATTCGAAATGCAAAATATCCGGTTTGACTCAGCTCTAGTTCACATACAGGGCTCTATTAAAATAAGCACTGGCCCTATGGTCTTGGGCTACAAAAAAGCCTATAGAGGCCACTAAATGTTATTGATGCCAATTTTGTTTTGCCGTAAAAGTACAGACTTAAAATTAATGTTTTCCTTCATTGAGCGCCACCTGATTCTGTTTTTTGGCCACCAAAATTTGATAAGTAAAGATTGCACTTGCCTGACCAAGCCAACAGGAACAAAATAAACTCTAGCAACTGCTGTACAATATGCAATGTACGGTTTGCCATGATGTCATGAAGGCGTCAACACATTATTGACCAATTTCAGTGTTGGAGAAAATTTAATTTATAGAATTTATAGAGCAGTAGGCCTACCAGTGGTGCTGTGTGCACAGTGTATGTACAATTTAATATGATTGATATAATATATATATTTGATCAGGTTTATTTACAAATTACAGTGTATGTCAACTGATGGTGCAAGCGGGATAATAATTAGGAAAATGTCTGTTCATACACAATGTACATACATAAATATGATTATTTTGGACCTGAGGGTGTCATCATGTACATGAAGGCCATATTTTCTTTCCTCCCTTTGTGTCTTATCTTTCAGTGTCTCCATTTGATATGAATGTGTTTGGAATTATTTTGTCCTTATTAATTTTAAGAAGAGTTTTGAATGATTGGAATTTGGAAGGGAATCTAGGTATGTCAGTACTGTAGGGTCAAGGGCTCAAGGCCCAAGGGACCAGTCCAAAAATCTAAAATAAAACTATATTTTGTTCCCCTTATTGGCTTTATGAACTGTTATGGCAAACCCCTACACTAATTTTACATTTTACTTGCCCCATACAGACAATTGACTTGCCCCCCCCCAAAAAAAACACAACAATATTAACAAAGAAAACATTGTATTGTGCTTGGTAGCTTGATTTGCTTTGCAAATTGCTTTCTTCTTTATGAATCTAGATGAGATTAAAATACATGGAAGGAACATTTTTTTATTTTTTTCTCTCTTAGTTGAAGAGAAATACAAGTAGTAGTTGCCCAATCAGGCAACCAAATAAGACCACTTGTAAATTGTTACTGCCCGCCACCAATTTTTACTTGCCCCGGGCAACAGGGCAAACTTTGCTAGTGTTGAGATGGGCATAATAAATCTTTACTTTTTAGTTGCTGCATCCTTCATTCTCAAAAGATTGAAAATGTACTGTTTATTTATAGAATTGTTATGGGTATATATAATAAGTCTTCTAATTTTTCAGGTACTTTTGTTCATCTCTCAAAAGATTTTTTTTAAACGTACTGTAAACTGTAAAGTACTGGAATGATGTTGTATGTAGTATGTTGTATACATTCATGTTAACCTTCTATCGTATCTCTAATTCTAATGCAGCTTATTCAATCTTCTTGCCTTTTTTTCCCATTTCTCTCACTTCAGCAAAGTATGACGTCCACAGCTCAATAAATTCTGTTCAGATTACAAAATTGAAAATGTACGGTATGAATCAATGGGAAACTGAATTATAAATTATACAAGTATGCAGGGTAGGAAATATACGGGGCTGAGGGCGATTTTGCCCCCTAATTTTCAAAATAGCCCCCATAAATTCAGTAGGTAGCCCCTAAAATTACCATAGGGTATTATGTTAAATATTTTGTGATATCCAGCAGATTAAAAACGTAGCCGCATAAAATAAAAAATTAATTCCTGCATTGCAAGTATGTTGTGTAACTGATGCAGTATATTAAACCTTCTCGCCTTCTTTTTTTTCCATTTTGCTCTATTCAGCAAAGCATGACGTCCGCAGATATAGATTCTGGAAGGGCAGGGACCATCTCCAAACAGAAGAAAATAGGTCATCGGAGAGTCGACACGTCTGGCCAGACGACATATAAAAAGGTATACATTTCGCTCATGTATTATAGGTGAATAAATGTTTAAATGATTTCAAATTAATGCGTACTTTAAACAACAATCAGATATTAATCAATAATTATTGGAATCCAAATGAAGAGGCTGACAATTTAGTTTTTCAGATAGATGCATTATGAAACTTTTTTTTTTTTTGGGGGGGGGGGGATAAGAAGAATTTGATAATTTAAAGCCAATGGTGGCAATATAAAATAGTGAAAGAAAAATGAAGTAACAAAACATTTATGCATGAGAGAAAAAACAGATGTAAAATACCTTCATTTATTTTCCCTTGGAAAATTATTCTTTCACGATGTATTTGTTATCCATTTTCACTAATGGCAAACATGAAATTAGCCAATAAATATATAATTATGATTCGAATGCAAGAATGTTATTATGTGTAATATCCTGGGGGTGTATTCTGAAAATTATCTTTTCCCTAATATCGTATTATCTTAGGCTTATGACAAAACCGGTATTCTGAAAACTCTCATAACTTTTGTATTATCTCTGAAAGTTTGTTAACCTCTATCAGCTTGCCACGCATTATTGATAAGCGCGTTCGTGCAAGCAGAGGTGGAAAATAAGTATTCTGAAAACTCTCTTTTCTTTTATCTCATCATAAAATTATCATGAATTCTACTCATATGCTGAGACAGCTATGGGGCTGTATTTTCCTTTTGTTATATCTTGTTTTAAAATATTTTAAGACATTTATTTGAGATTTTAAAGAGCTCCCTTTGTGTGTTGTGTGCATAGGTGTGTGTACGTGCGAAAAGTTAGAAAATGAGTGAGGGGGAGAAAATTCCATTGAACATCTAACCATATGAAAATCCTATTCTTACAAAATTACTCTTTGACCAAAATATATACATTTCTTGAACTTTGATTAAAAATCCCATGTGTGCGCGAAGCTAGTTAGATGCGCGCATTTAAAGAACATGCAACGCATACGCAATTTAACGTACTTTGATTGGCTGAGGGGGCAGATTAACATTTTGTAACAACAATTTTGATTGGTTAAATCAGCAATAATGGGCGTGGTCAGGGAAAGATAAGATACCCTTAAGACAATTTTCAGAATACCGATTTATGACACTTTTAGCGGTGTATTATCTTATTGGACTTATGACAAAAGATAATACAAAAGATAAGACACTTTTCAGAATACACCCCCTGGTTTATGTCAGTCTTAGATTTATAACAAGTAATTCTGTACATGTGAATTTTATTAGAAATCATAAAAATTGTCCTTACTGGTGTTTCATGTTGGACATTGCCCATCTTACGCCTTGATTTATTTCTGTAAATGCTCAATAAACAGTTTTATGCACGTTTTGTATTTTTTTCCATCCTGGTACATGTATATGTTGGGCATAAAGATTTTGACAATTGGTGCCCACCTTACAAAGTGATTAATTTATGTTGATGCACAAAATATTGTAGTGTGAGAATGAGAAAGGTGTTAAAAGTCGAATTCGTCTAAATTGAGTTTTGCACACCATCTTGTAGTATGAAGCCTCTCATCTATGTGATGCCAAATTTCAGATAATAATGATTTCCAAGGTTGGGAATATTCATCAAAATATATATATAAAAGAGAGCTAAATTTGATTTCTACATGGCTTTCAAACTTTAAACATGATTATCTCCAAAGTTCAAAAAGTGACTATGGGTGGAATTCTCATCAAAAGGTTAAATTTAGCCCGGGTTAAATTTTCATGGAGCGCCGCCCGCACTGCAAACAATGCGCACTTATTTCTAAATGCGCGCTTGTTGCTAGATATGCGCACTCATCCTTCATAAACACAACACAAAACCTATGAATAGACCATTGCGCCTAACGCTTATTGTTACGCTAAACTGGCAGGAAGAAAGTATGAAAAAAGTGTGTAGGAACTTGACAATAATCGTTGATTTTGCCAGATTTATTTGAATTTTCATATAAATAACAAGGACTCATCTTGCGGGGAAACCTCCAAACTTCTGCTGTCAAAATCGAGTGTAGAAAGCGCTAATTGAATGAAGAAAACAATTTATAAGATAAGTGCCAACGGAGACTTTGGTGGCAAAGCAGTAACTACCCGGCTTTCCATAAAACAGTTGGTTAAATGTAACCTACTTCTGATGTAAAACGACGCGAAATAACGCGTTTTAGCACTGTGCTAAATTTAACCTTTTGATCAGAATTCCACCCTTAGTGTCCTTCTCTTTCTCAATTGACAATACCATGTACTTTATATTTTGTGTCTTTTTTCAAATTCTTGTTACTGTTAGACGTCAACGTCGACGTTGATGGCCGCCATTCAGCTGGGCATTGGTCACTCAGTAGGCGGTTTGTCGGCCAAGAAAGACCAGAGAGAGAGGGACGTTTTACTTCAGGATTTCACTGTGGTTGAAAGTGTCTTCTTTCCAAGGTAATACACAACGTTTTACCATACCGTAATAGTGTTTTAAAAGTAACATTAAAGTACAATGTCCTGAGCTCATGGTTTTAGTCTTGAAACAGGGTCGGAAATTTTGCTCCCCGTTAGTCTCAAAATAGCCCCCTAAAATCCTAAAAATCTAACTCCAAGGGGCGACCATTCCCCCAAAAGTCGCCTCCGCTAGCACCACTGTTCATGGCCAGTCGGCACTGCCTGGTGTCCCCCGTAACATCTCTGCTCAACTGCCAGAGAAATGTTACTCCTGGGCGAAGTTTCCTATGTTGGCTATTTTTCCTAAATGTTTATAAATGATAATTTCCTGCAAGTGGCTGTGCATTAATAAAGTTTGATCTCTTTGCAGACAATCCCACATGATGGCTGGAAACACGCCCAAATAAAGCCATGCCTGGATGTAATGTGTTGTGCAAATTGCATTGCATGCAATGCACATATTCATATTCAACCCCATGCGAATCGGTAGACAGCCATCATTATTACGATCCAAAATCATATTTGTGCAGGAGAAATGTACACCAAAGTAACAAATATCTGGAAGATAGGTATCAAGATGATTGTTTATTATTGTTTATATCTTGAATGCATTATTTATGTTACATTTTATGCAACAAAATCAGACAGGTCTCGGCATTTTCAAGCCCTACCTGCAGGCATGTATACCCTGCAGGCATATTTTACCATGCCTGGAGTTGTGGGAGAAATGCAGGGTGTGTACTGATGGTGATGTTGTCACACAACTATGATTTTGAAATCAATATCTTTGTTGTTCAACTTAGGTTTTAGTGGTCTAAATTAATTTTGATCGCTAAGTTGGACATCCTATCCCTAACCCTAACCCTAACCCTGGCGCTAAATTTGGTGGCTCCGGCCTATATTATTTTTGTTGTTGTTTATCCTGTTAATTTTTTTATTTGATCTTGTTTTATTTCTCAGAAAAGGCCAAATATCAAAGTGAGAAATGTATAAACTTCTTAGACTTTGCTGGTTATATTATTGCTGTAGACTGCTATTTGTTTTCCTATTTAGTGCAACTTACACTTCCCTTTTCATTCCCCCCCCCCCCCCCCCCCATTCCTTTTCTGAAAATTATGTTGATAACCTCATACGTTTTTCTTTTTCTTTTAACTCTTAAAGTGCCAAGGATTTTAAGGCTCTATGGCATTTGTGTGTATTGTAACTCGCAAACATGCGAGCTTGGCACTTAAGGAGTTAATTGAGTAAAAACCATTGAATAATGTCATTGTAATGTCTCATTTTCATAGCACCATAGAATCTGAACATCCATATAACCATCGTTTTGTGCTTTTTGAATTTCGCAATCTACAGTGAAGGTAGCAATATCACCCCTGCACATCAGTATCCAGAGTTTAGATTCAAGACATACGCACCCATTGCATTCAGATACTTCAGACAACTCTTTGGTATCCAGCCTGATGATTTCCTGGTAAGTTGATGAAATATTGTGTCATTTTTGTGTATATTAAAATATAAATGAATTGTATAAATTAATGAGGTGCGAAGAAAGGTTGTCTATTGCAAGATTTGAACCTAGACCATTGCTCTACCAACTTTGTGTCCAGCTCCAGTTCCACAGTTTCCAGCTAGCAAACAAATAAAAAATTGACCATTAGGGAGATGACCATAAGCTGGTTGCAATGGCTTAGTTGTCCTAAACCATAGACCATGTCCTGCAGTTTCGTAGCTACTAGTGCACAGACAGTGGTGTATCGTGGTCGGACTGTGTGTTTTTCTCTTTATTTAAGGATTTCCCCCTTAAATATGTTTATCATGTTTATGTCAAATTGTGTGGGTTTTTTTGCCCCCACCCTCGTGGCTATGACATTGTTCACAGATATGGGCATTGCCCGAATATCTTTAAAGGGCACACTCGTAGCTACAAAACTGTACACAGATATGGGCACACTCGACTGTCCAGAGATGAAAAGATACTGTTTAATCTAGGGAGGACACAAAAGACCACAATCAATTGGCAGATTGCTAGCTCAAGTGTATTTATTGTCAACTCTCCCAAGTATTAATACGATCGTGGTAGTTTGTTAAATTATTTTATTTTATTAGGAACATTACCAAGTGCCAGCAGACATATTGCTTATTTGTGTTTATTGTTTGTTTATTATGGCGTATTATGGTAATAAAATGCGCTATATAAAAATCAGTTATTATTATTATTATTAAATCATGCCTGGGTGTACACTAACGCTGTTAGGTAAACAAAAAATCCCGGCCCGTTCTCGGATCGTTAGAATTCTATATCGCTAACGAGGTCTCGGATCGGATCGGATCTCGGAGAAAAAAAATATTGCAATTTGCTCTGAAAAAATGCAGCGTTGTAGACTCATCTTTCTTGTTTTATATGGCAAAAATATTAATAATAATGACGTTTCGAGGCATGTACATATCAATTTTTACGGAAAAATAATATTCAGATTATTCAGAGTTTCGCAAGAAAAGTATTTTTTCGATGGTTTGTTCGGCATCGCACCACACGTTTCACAGAAACTCAACCCGCCAATCGCGTGGAAAACCGCGCTTGTGAGCCACTGCCGGGCCACTGCCCTCAAAAATCGGCTATAAATTACCCTTTTAGGGAACCACACAATTCTGGTAATCTACTTACATGATAACATGGCATCTGAAAGCCGAACAGAATACAAAATAACCCCCCAAATCAAAGACAAAACTGCTGAATTATCGATATATTTCCAAAGAAAAAAATCGGATTACGGACGGCTAGGCCTCGAGAGAACTCCAATGAGTTAGCTAGCTATAGCTTGCATGCACATGCAACAAGTTATTAGGCATTAATTTGGTCGTATTACTTTGCGTGTGTTATGGTGAACGTTTTTTCTTACGCGAGATCCATCCGCCGAAAATTGGGGAATTCCCGGCGGCGGATCTATATCTGCACACGCAATTATACAAGCAAACGGGAGCGGTGTAGTAATTTTGTATCGATATTTTGCGCAATTGTTTTCATTGTTTAGGGGCATATTTTTGTTTCCGCCCAGCTATCAAACGCCAAGAAATCATGTAAGTAGAATATCAGAACATTTTTAAATGTGCAAATGACAATAAAACGTATTCAGAGCCACATTTTGAATGCACTGGCTTATTAGCTCGATCATACAGACATCCAACAGACGTCTCCCCTCGAGTATCGGCGTAACTTTGATTGCACATCCGTCCACAACATCGTTCAAATGACTAGCAATTTCGCGCATCCTGTTCAATTTTCGACTGCAAAACGAACTGACGAACCAAGAATTTCTCCAAAATAACCACTCATAAAGTAAACAATATTGATTTCCCCATTTCTTATTTAAATTACACTACTTAATGGACTGTCAAACATACACATGTTCAATTATCACTGGAGAAAATGGGTCGGCAAAATCTTCCGATATTTTCTACCGAGAAAAAATATTTCTCGGATCCGTCTCGGAATCGGCTCGGAAGCCATTACCGCCGGGATCTCGGATCGGATCCGGATCGGATAACAGCATTAGTGTACACGTTATATATTGATTACTTAATGTCATATATGTCATGAGCGTAACATATTAACATCAAAATACATAGTATACTGCAAGATAGAAAAACAGTTTATTTTGTGAGCATTGGTATTTGTATATTTGTAAACAGTAACTGACAGCTTGAATGTGTGGGTTGAAAATATGAACTAAACAAAAAAAGTCCTTGAAATATTATTAACAGACAGACAACCAGGCTTTAGTCCCAAAATGTGGCACAGGCGTACTTAGATTGTATGTTACACTTTCAACTTGAAGTCTAACAAGATTCACTTTGAGCAATTGGGCATGCTACCCGATGCCTATTTGCTGGTAGAGCGCACATACATTTTGCATCTCATCAGGTGAGAGTGAGAAGGGAGTTAAAGCGATTTTTGGCTAAATTAAGTTACGCACACCATCTCAGTGTAGGTCAAGTCAGAGCTTCCTTGATGTAATGCAAACATTTTAGATAATAAGTATGCCTAATTTAGGGAATATTCATGAGATGTAAATGACAGCTACATTTGGTTTCTACATGGCTTTCAAACTTTAAACATGATTATCTCCGAAGGACATAAAGTGACTTAGCGCCCTTCTCTTTCTCAACGGACGATCTGAAGTGAGTCTGAGCAATCTTATCTATGGTACATGTACATATATGTACAAGTGTGCTGTTCGTGTAAGCAGATCTGACATTTTGGTAGTAAATTAATATATTTTCTGGGACACTCTTATTAGACTTGGTGTGTTCGTCTGTTGAGGGGGGGGGGGGGGGGTTGGTGTGTAGGACACTGTTCCATATTATATGTTCTCAGGCCATTGCCTCTAGCAAAGGTCGTTCCTATTCTTGCTTGGTATTGAAGGAGTGGATTATGTGATGTCCCTTTTTTTCATTCCGGTGTACCCCCCTTTTCCCTTTTCCCGGTACCTTTCGAGCATCCGTAAATCCTTGAATTATGAAAGATCTTGGTGGGTTTCATGTCATGTGCTCTGGTGTTTGACGATTACCCTACTACATGTATCTGTCATACCCCAACTAAGATGCTTAATCTTAATCAAAAGACTAGCGCTCAGCCTAACTGCCTAACATTAACCCCTTGTCTATGGGAACCGAGTGAGCTATGTACAAAGTCTATGAGGATTTCAGAATCTTGAAGGCAACGGGTTAAAGGTAAACAAAAGTATTGGTTATTTCTGTGTGTTTTTGTGAATTTTGTTTTAATCCATGCGATGTGAAAGTACATTTAGTATGTTTAGGACTATATTTAAATAAGAATGATTCTCCTCCCTAGTCCTCGCATACTTGTGAAATTGTATAATCGGTCATTCTGATGGGTACCCATGAGATCAAATTCACAAGTTACAGTGGGTTGTGAAGTGAAGGCTACACAGCATGTTTTTGAAACTCTACAAATCAGCTTGACCAGTTCTCTGTACTTACAACATGTACTTGTAATCCTGCACTTATTGACAAATATTTTATCCCTAAACCTAAACAAACAACCTCCTCTGAGCAATTGTTGCTTAGAAAATGTGTCACCATTTAAAAAGAGGTTTTTGAGGGGAAGCATAATTGAGTCCACCAACAACAATTTTCCTTTAAGTGCATGTACATGTACAGGCGAGTACAGATCATGTACCTACTGTTGTACATACAATGTACTGTCATGTCGGTTATAGTGCAAGGTCATTGCAAGTGCCACTCGGTGACAGAGGGCCATTATCAAAGGTGTCACTTATTTTTCCTCTATTAAATTGTTCTTAAACACCGCGCTGAACATACTGTCCTCAACTGATGTAGTGTGTGTAGCTACGCTTGTACTAGTACATATTGTATGTGTATGGTTGTATTACACAATTATTGTGGCTTCAGGTTAAAACCATGTCATGTAGGTAATTGTATGTTCTTTTAGATGTGAGCGGTCAAGTTTGTTTTGATTAAATGCTGGAGAAGGACTCCTATGTACAGCAGTGTTGTATGTGTCTGAATTCCATTGAATATTCCATTTTCAAAAAACGCTAAATAAAATGAAAAGATGTCGGTTTCATGTGTTAACTATTAAATAATGTATGAAAACATCAAGATACCACTGGTCCCTTGGCTGAGCTGTTCCTATTCATTAAATATTAACTTGAAAAAAAAACCCCACAAAATATTAATAAAAAAAAAAACTATCCGTTTGTATTCCGAAGCTGACAGCGTCGGAAATAAATGTGGGCGACAGGCGATTTCGCCCTCAGCAGAGCCCAAATAGCCCCCTAAAATCCTCAAAACCTAATTCTTTGGGGCGACCATTTTCTTCAGCGTCGCCCCAATCAATAACAATTTGACCTCACTTTTGAAGTTTCCGCGAGCATTACATTTAATTACCGGAAACGGCTAGCGCAGCAGCGTAAATAAATGCGCAATGCATTCTGGGAAATTACATTACGGTTCTTACGAGATTAAAGTAAGCACTCGATTTTGACGTTGTCTGTTTGCAAGCTGTATAGCTACGCGAAGTAGCGCATGTAATACACGTCTGCAAAATGCATCGTTTCGAACGAGAGCTGACTAAAGAATCACGCTCGTTTTGTGTGTGAACACTGGGCGATTTGCTAATCATGATTCTTTATACGACAACCGTATAACTGGGCGTGGCTTAACATGACCGCGTGTTACACTCAGATTTGCGCTCGCTCACAGATTGACAGCAGACAGAAAAAAGACAGCACACTGCGCAGTAGCAAACTGCGCACCTATACGATGTTTCGTTGCAGCTGTTTTGGGATCTTCTTTTTGTGTGTGTGAACGCTCTTTCGTTTCGTTAATCATGATTCTTTATACGACGTTTCGTTAATCATGATTCTTTATACGACGTTTCGGGATGAAATTTTTTTGTGTATGAACACGCTGTTATACATTTTGTGCTATACTTTATTTCCTGCAGTGCAACAAAAAATTAGCCCCAAGGCTGTAATTACAGTAGCCCTTTAAAAAAACAAATATAATTCCTACCCTGGAAGCTGGTACTCATCAATTGAATACATCATGGGGTTATCTCATATGTTCTTGCATGATTTTGACCAATGTATCTTAAATAGACCAGGTGAAATCATTTGAAAATAAAAAGTGAAATTTAAACTGTAATTTAATATCAAATCATAACATTGTCTTTTGGGTATCATAACAAATTATTGAGAAAATGAGGAGTTGGCAATTTGATGTGAAATACTTCAAATGCAAAATAGCCACTTGACTGAATTTTGCCTGAAAATACTTCATCCATGGTAGGAAAAAGTATACATGTGCTGTATGTTCAGTTCAGTTTTGGTTTAGAGGGTGCTTCAAGAAATATGTGAGGTAATGAAAAACTGAGTCTAATATGAGAACAAACACAGGATTTTAAAGACAAAATAACCTTTGTTTGATCAAATTCGGTCCAGAAACAGCTGAAATAATCTTGAGAATTGGAAATATGTTGGGCCCCAACATTTATTTGATAAATTAAGAAAATATTTATAATACGTACACATTTTCCAAATAAACCACTGGAGTGGCTTCTAAATTGTTTTGGTTGATCTCTCTATCAAATTATTATTTGAACCATTCACATTTTTAATAAGAAATGTTGAAACTTTCAGGTGTTTAAAGGGCGCCCTCTTGTTTTAACGGCTGCTTTTTGAATGAAAACAGCCTTCTAACTTGGCTGTCTATATGTTTTTCTTCCATAATTTGAGCATGGTTGAGTTATAATTATTTGTTTTTGGTGATATAGTACAATATTTAGTTACTAAAATTAAGTTTGACCAGAACTGTACTATCCCTTTAAGGTGTTCATTAGAAGTCCACCCTGTACATGTACACACATACAGTATGTAATGGCAGAACCCCAAAGCGAGAGAGCTACTCGAGAGCCAAAAATAGTGCCTGGTCAATGATGGATTTTGCGGTTGGTCCAATATCTGAGTGCTATTTGTATGCATGCACCATCACTCTGATGCTCACTGTTTGCATGTGAAACTTGTTATCATGTTATGCTATTAAAGGCCCGGTCACATATCACCGGATAGCGTAAACGGATACCCAACGATATAGTACTGTTGCGAAATCAAATGTGACCGGCTACAGCAAAACCCTGCACTTGTCGTTGGTTCATGTTTTGAAGAAATGGGCATTTTAAGTCCACATAGTGTTTGTTAAACAATCATATCTTCACCAATTATTGACAAATTTGTTAAAACAAAGCATCAATTGTGAGCTTGTGATGAGGCCTTTATGATGGTTTGAAAATCTACATTTTGATGCAGGGTTTTGCTATAGCCGGTCACAAATTATCCAGTCGTAAAAGTCGTCTCCATTGCTTCATGCAGAATAAAATTCCGCCAGATAGAACAACGTACATCGCCTGACAAGGAAGATACGAAACGCATACAAACGGATTGAAAGTTTTACTCTCCGTTGGGCATCCGTTAACATATATATGTGACTGGGCCTTAAACTTTCCTTCGGCACATAAATGCTAATGTGTTGGTTTTTGTAAGCCCAACTTGGTGCATGGCGCCAGCATTTAAAAGAGCTTGCTGAAAGAATGTGCAAGCTGCCACACAAACTTTTTTTTTCTGTACTGGCCTTTTCGGGCAGGTAAAATCATAAATTTTGAAATTTTACTTGCCCCAATATAAAATTTACTTGCCCACTTACTTCTAGATGAGATTTAAGGGTCAGGAGTTATATTGTTCTCTCGCAGTTGAACAATTATTCAGTTGCCCGATCGGGCAAGCAAACTAGACCATTATGAAATGTTTACTTACCCAGGGCAAGCAGGCTAGTGTCAAGCCCTGAAAGGTGTCTTGCTAATCTGTCAGTTGATGTACTTAGTATAATAAATGTGCCATTCTACTAATGTAATTATTATTATCATTATTATCTAACTGTTAGTTTAATATTAGTATAGTATTACTATCTGTTACATTCGCCAATATGCAGGCACCAAATATTCTGAAACATTTATATTATATATTTAGCTGTCACTGTTTGCATTTACAATTACATTTACATAATGTGACTACATGTATGTTATAAATGCTCTTGTGAGTTTTAAGGAGTGCCAATCCAGCACAGTAGCACACACAAATTTAAGTTAAATGTTTTCTGTGATACAGTATAGATCGGCCTCATGTACATGCATGTACAGTGGAAGTATTATATTTAAGTATAGTCGCTGTATGCTATATGCAGAAATATGATGACGTTCTCCAGTATAATCAATTTATCTTGCACAAGGTACTGGGGTCAATATGAACACAAGCCAATTGCTATTGCACTTTTTTATAAACCTGACTTAACAAGAAGCATCTTCCTTAGGAAATATGTTTAAAAAGATGAAAATGAAAACAAATACAAAATGAAATAAAATATACAAACAAGCACCAAAAAAACAACAGAAACACAATCAAAACAAAATTACGATAATTAGGAAATCTCTTCACATTTTCCTTTTTTATTGTAGGGTAAATATCATTCCATAGTATTTTTACATAATAGGAATGGGTACTGACTGTCTGAGAAAGTTGAATTGTGATGTAAAACAGTCGGTTATTTTGTTATCTAGATTGTGTTATCCTGCTAAAAAAATATTCTGAAATCTGAGATTTGTATGAGATGTGTAACCCTGGACAGTGCAGCATATTAAATGTCATCTGCAGACTCACATAATTATGTATGAGTATATTTCATTTCATTTCTTAATTGCATTGAAAAGAAATATTTTGAAAAAATTACTTTGGGGATATTCCCTTTTTAGTCTTCATTGAATTAAAACGCCTGATGATAACTTAATTTTACATTCCTGTTCATGTAGTACTATGCAGATGCCTGAGACACATTTTTTATAGGGTTTACATCATACAGAGTTATGTTGGTTTTGTGTGTGTTTTATTTAAAGGGATCTAGTAACTTTGTTGACGATGACATGTGTAAAAAGTGATGAGTGGTTGATACAATGTGTATTGTTGTTATCTGATATGTCCACTAGGTGTCTTGTATGGATGTTATATGGCCGAGTAATGAGCGAAAATACAAAGTGATATTCACTAACTCATTGCACTCACTTTGTACACGGTTTTCGCAGTCCAGTGGATAATTTAACATCTGAACACTCCAATCGTAAATATCTTTTTAACGGAAGGGAAATTTGAAAAACAGAAACCTATCCCATGCTTTTATATTTAATACGAATACAACAAGGTATGAGGGAACCGCTAGAATTCCAATTGGATTTTGAGGATTTGGACAATGTTACTAAGTCCTTTAAAGTAGCTGTGATACACAACAGACTATTAATACAGTCAAACCTGTTGTAGTGGCCGCTTGTCTAAAGCAGCCAACCTGCCTAAGATAGTGGCTAACACAATTTATCCCCTGTAGAAAAAAAGTTATGGAACCTGCTTATTTTATATAGGTCACCTTTCTACAATGGCCACTTTTCTTGTTTCTTGTAAGTTGTCACTATGCACATGTTTGACTGTACATATTTCACATACATGAGTAATGTATTTGTATCTAGGTTGTACACTACATTATGCAACTCATACGAGTCACAAGGAACATCTATATTCTAGTTTGGTTTTGGTTTTGGTACAAAACCAATTTGTTTAGATTTCAATCATTGAAATATTGAAGTGTATTGTTTGTGTGCACATACCAGTACCAATACCCGTGTGTCTCCCATTCTAGATGGGTCCTGGAGATATTCGGGCTCCCTTTTTCTGCTTTGTACATGTGTATTTGAGTGACATTGTGAGGGACAGAGAGAGGGAGAGAGAGAGCCCTGAGAAAAATGATAATTGATAATAATAATAGCTTGTTTTTTAATTATATATAGCGCTTAATACAGGGTTTCTAAGCGCAAATTATTATGAATTGAATGGGTATTATTCGTGATAGAGGGGAGGGGACCAATTACAAACTGAAACAGGAATACGGATAGAAAGAAATGGGAATGCCTTGCTCCCAAGGGAGTAGAGAGTGCACATCAAGTGCGGTTTGATTGTGATTGTGTCTGATGACCGGGGTAAAAATATCATTGTAAAGCACTTACAGATGATGATCAATCATATTAGGCGCTTACGCTATATATAAATGGAGATGCCAGCAAGAAACGTAATATTTGCTTTTGAATAACACATTACGCGTTGTGTCTGTGTGACATTCTGAATTCATGAATTTAAGCGACTGGATCATGAAAAGATAGAAAGAATGAGAGAGAATGTACTGTAGTGCTAGAAACTTACTTGTTTGCCCCATGGCCCAGTCGGGCAAGTAAAACAAAATTGATCAAATTCTAGTGTCCGGAAACCTGAATCTTATGTTCTATTTGGTTGCCCATTTATAGGATCAGTTGAATTTGGTGGCCCAAAGCTAATTTTTAGTGGCCCCGGGCCAGCGGGCTTGTGCTGTTTACACTGTACTTTACTATGATGAAGAGATGGAGAGGGCAGGGGGCGACTCAAAAGAAATTACAATAACTATTACATTGTGCATGTACTAAAACAAGACGTATCTGTCAAAGAAATGGCTACAAGATACTTCACATTGAATTTGTAATATGACTTGAGTGGTGCTTGAATTATTCTTAGCTTTGGGTCATTACAGTACATTACTATACGGCCTTCGTTGTCCCAGATTCATGCAGATCTCCCTCCCTCAATAAAATTCTCCAGACTTCAATGATGCATGGCATAGAGATATACATGTAATGACTGTCCATTCATTTAACATCATAATCAAGAGACAGTTTTTAAATGTATTGGACAGGAAGCTTGAAGTGTAACCAGCATTCTGTACTTGTTATTTCCATCCAGAATTTTATGAGGAAAAAACACTATTTTTTATAAACAGATTACAGTAGATAACCAAATTTACAAATTGCTACCCAAAACCAAAACAAATCTAAAACAGTTTATTTAGGGAAAAGGGTTTCATTACCATACTCAATTCACTAATAATATCACTGATGGCGGCGCAGGCTAGTAAAATAAAAAAGTAAAGTTTTGAAGTTGTACAAATTAAGCCTGGGTCGGAACGGACGGAATACCGGAATCCGTCCGGTGTGTGCGTGTTCCGGTTTTGTTTTCTCCATTCCGGAATTCCGATGATAATCGCGGAAAACCTCTTTTTCCTCAAAAATGCATATTTTGTAGTAGAAAACTATCAGAAGAAACAAATGACAAAAAAGTACAAGAAAGACGATGTCGAATGCAACTTACAACGACAAGAAATCCGCTGCGTTTATTATGGCAGCCGATCTAGCTAGCGCGCGGTGTGGCGAGTACGGCATACGATCGACGTCGTAGACTACTATACCCCGGCGCGCCCCGCACAGTCATGCTTCAGCTGCTATCAGTCAGAGCTGCGCCGTACCATATGTAACCCGTACGTGTATCATACTACACATGTACGTAATACTGCACATGGATCAAACGTTAACGATTCTCAAACGTTGACATCCAGTCCGCCCTCTATCGGTACTAAACTAATGCTCCGATACAGCCCGCCATATCACTCGTATACTTTGCTTGCAGGTTATTGGTCTCATTTCTTACGCGAGAGATCCATCCGCCGGGAATTGGGGAATTCCCCAGCGGATGGATTCTATCATAAGAAAAAAGACCCGATAACCTGCACGCAAAGTATACAAGTGAAGTGTTAGTGTTGACTTATTCGTGTCGTTGTAGCTTCAGTTCATGCAGCTAGGTCCGAGCGAGTTAGAAAATGTTCGATATATAATCAGGGCATTTTTTTTTGTTGCTGTTTTTGCAGGTAATTGTTCTCGTATTTATTTAAAAAGCCATACAAACATGTAAGTAAAATAAGAGATAGTGTAGAATAGGTGCGATCGTAATAATCTTACATTTTCGTTCCTTTTCGGCACTTTTTAAGAGTGCAACTTGCAAGGTCAAGGCAGTTGAGTTGGCCTGTCTTGCATGCCTGCGCTGCCGAAACTATGGCAGACCTTCTAGTGCGTGTTCGTTCCGTATCATTCATTGGCAGTTTTTTTTTCTTTTCGGAATACCGGATTCCGACCGGCACAACACCGGCGGATTCCGGAACAAAAAAATTCCGACATGACTCAGGCTTAGTACAAATGCGCTTGTGATTATCAATGCCAGAACCAGTGGAGGCATTTTCTACCTGACCATCCAAACTACTAATGGTCATTAATTTGATCGTTATTAATTATTCATTAATTACAATAACAATCAGTAGCGTTTAAGCTACTCACTACAGGTATCACTGATTGATAGAGCCTTGATGGAACTGTTCAATCTTGAAACCAGTAGAGACATTATCTAAATAACTATGGTTGAATTAATCATCAAAACCATTAATGGCTATTAATTTGATCGTTATTAATTATTCATTAACAACAATGATTATTAATCATCTAATATCATAATGACCTATTATTCCATCTTTCTACTCCCCACCGGTGTCACTGGTTGATAGAGCGCTGCTAGACTGTCCAATCCCGGAGCCAGTGGAAGTGTCTTCCACCTGATCATGGAATATATTCCATTTTGCCCCCATGAAGATTCTGCTAGAATCGAAAGCTAGGCTCCTACTAACTCTCATGCAATGTATTCATCATTAAAAACCACACATTATGAATGATGATTGATTATTAATCATTTAAAATAATTACCTATTATTCCATCTTTCTACTCACTACAGGTATCACTGGTTAATAGAGCGCTGGTCGAACTGTCCAATCCCGGAGCCAGTGGAAGTATCTTCTATCTGACCTTGGATGACGAATTCATCATCAAAACAACACAGCATAAAGAGGCAGAGTTTTTGCAGAAACTACTACCAGGTTACTACATGGTAAGCGACAGTGAAAAATAGTACAATGCACATTGAATGTCGGGTTGATATAGCCGCCAAATTGTTTTAGATCAATATTGATATCAATAGGTAATGGTCAAACCTGCTCTAGTGACCGCCTATCCTCAAAGACCCCCATAAAGACTACATTTTGTTGTTTCCCTGTCATACATTTTGAATGGTAATGAACCTGTTTATAAAGAATACCTTATCCTTCTTCCTTGGCTGGTGTTTGTGGGCAGGGGAATGGCAATTGCAAGTATCCCAGGGCACTAGCACTAGCACTTGCCCGGGGCAAGTACAAATTATTGTCGGGCAAGTAAATTTTCATAAATTGTCTAGTTTGCTTGCCCGATCGGGCAACTAAATAATTGTTCAACTACCAGAGAAGAATGTAATTTCATACATGTAAAACTCATCTAGAAGTGAGAGGGCAGGTAAATTTTAAATAACCCTAACTCTAACCCTAACCCAAAATGTTTGTTTTTACTTGCCCGAATGGGCTAGTAGAGAAAAAAATTAGTGTGGAGGCTTGAGTATCCCTATCTGAGTTTGGGCTGTACGGATAAGAGACGGTGAGGATAAGAAAGAATATTTGTCTATTTAGGTGATTGAATTGGTCAAATATTTACTCTATCCAAACCCAAGGATATACTCCATCTAACATACTCTTCTTTATAAATGAGTTCTAAATTGAGCTTCCTCCAAATAATGTACATTCTACATTTACAAATGAGAGCTCTGGGTATTAGACATTGGGTGCATTTAAATAGAATTGTCTAGGCTCAGAATCAGCATTTTGGAACTCATTTGAGGCTCATTTATATCAAGTGGCAAGATAAGCTTGATCAATGCATGTTTCAAAGCACCGATTCTGAGCTAGGCAAGTCTATTTAACTGCACTCATTGATGATTCTGTACATGTATGGGAGGATGTGCACAGTATTTGAACATAAATTTGTTCAAATAGGCACTGTACATTGTAGACTGATAAGCCATTTTTACCAATTTGAGATAATTCTGATTAAACCTGCTGAAGACAGACTTTACAAATTGTAAGAAAATTGTTGATACTTTTAATAATAATAATAATGGTATTTTTATTCAACAAAATGTCACATTCACAGCTACAAGCTGAATTGCAGTGTCATTTGCAACAATATTTACAAACATGGAAATAACATTAATGAACTCACGAGGTATAAAGAAACCTTAAAGGGACTTAGTAACATTGTCCAAATCCTCAAAATAAAATTTTAATTCTAGTGGTTCCTTTATACCTTGTTGTATTCGTATTAACAATAAAATCATGGGACAGCTTTCGGTTTTTCAAATTTCCCTTTCATTACAAAGATATGTATGATTGAAGTATTCAGATAAGAAAATCTCCGGGCGAGATTTTCATCCCTGTACAAAGTGAATGCAGTGAGTTGGTGAATATCACCCAATATCACTTTGCATTTTCGCTCATTACTTGGCCATACATTGTCCATTTGACTTGAAATTTTCACACAATACCCTGTGGACATATGAGATAACAACAATATACATTGCATCAACCATTCATCAGTTTTTGCACATCTCAACAAAGTTACTAGATCCCTTTAATATATTATATACAATAATTAGAGAAATAAATCATAATATACCTGAATAGTATCACAAATTAGGCATGAATACTAACGAAAGACAGTAAATTATATTATTATTTTGTATATCGATTAATCAATAATTAAGTGATTACAAAAATCAATAGGCATCATGTATCAATTTATATTTCCTAATGCAAATTTTATATTTTAAGATAACATTAAAACCATTATGACTGCTGTAACATTTACTGGGCTAGTTAAAAATTTACGAAAATTACATAATATAGCTCAATCACAAATTAATAGAATAACGAATTAGCCATAATTACTAACCAACGACAGTGAGTAATAATGTTGTTTTATATATTGATACATGAAATGAGTAATAACAAAAGCCCATAATATAATATTAATCATAATATAACAAATATACCTTGATATGCAATTCGAGTAAAGTATCATTTAATAGACAATATGCTGTGTCATACAGTATAATGGAGTATTTATCTTAAAAATTACAACAATGGCATTTGTTGGTTTTGCATTATAAACTCTTCATTTCTTAAACAACAAAAGTGCCTGTACCAATCCATAACTTATATTCATTTTCCATTTTAAAAAGGTCATACATTACAGATAAATTTCTTTAATACCAAGAAATTCCTCAGGCTAATTCATTACTAGTTTATCAGTACCATTGCCCAGGGACAAAGTCATTTATTTATAGTAATGAGTTAAAGGGGTAGTTTAGTTTTGGTAGAGAGGGCGCTGCACATCACAATTTTTTTGTGAGGTAATGAAAAACTGAGTGTCGAATTTGAGAGAACATGCAATTTTAATGGCAGAATAAACTTTATTTGGTCAAAGTCGACCCAGAAACGGCTGAAATATCAATAAATATATCTGATCTTATAATTATTTGGGGCCCAAATAATTAGATGATTTTTAGAAAAAAATTTAAAAATGCTTGCACTTTTTCAAAAATTTTCAAAAGCATTTTTGAAATAGTTGTTGATGATGTCTCTATCTAATCATTAGGGCCATTCTTTGAAAAGTGAAACTTTTTCGGAAAAATTGAAGTTTTATTTTTCTGTAGTTTTGTTCCATTTTTGGAATGATCCATGTGTTAAAGTTTCATGAAATACATGATTTGGAGTTTAAAATGAAACTTTTTTACTCATGTTGCATAAATTTACATATTTCAATATTTTTCTAATAATCATATTTCAGAAAATAATCAAGATATCAAAAGGATAATTAGCAAGCTCATTCTTCTCACTTTCCTGTACAGGTTGATACCAACTTTGTAAAAATTCAACCTTTCATTCTTTTCTAAACCCGATATTATAAAATTCCCATTTTTCCATTCATATTGTACATGTCACACACGTGACCACCCCAAAATGTCACACACGTGACCAGACGTTGCCACATAATTAAGTACTATTAAAAAACAACGGTTTGATATAATTCTCATTCATTGCTATTGTTGTACTTACAAATGTATAGTACTTCTCTGGTAATAAGATGAACATTATAGCTATTCATATTTTAAAGAATTTTCCAAATGAAATTTAGTTATTGAAAAAAGCGCTCCGTGCGAAGTCACACACGTGACCCATGCCATTTGACCTCTGACATTGAGTTACGTAATCCTTATAAAATCTTTTGTGTTAAGTTTGAAAGACTACAACATATTCAAGTCACATATGAAGGTAAAAATCATTATAGTCTCATACTTACTGAAATATAAGCATCCCATTTCAAAATTTGTCATGTTTTGGGTCACACACGTGACCAAGAATGGCCCATTATATCAATAAAACATCACATGCATAATTTTGTATGGAAAATGGTTGAAACAATGCCTTTTAAAAAAACACCCTCTTGTGTTTTAATGGCTCTTTTTGAATGATAACAGGCTTTTTACTTAGTCGTTTGTAATTATGTATACCTTTCGGGCATGGTGGAGTTACAACTATTAGTTTATAATGTTACTGTGCAGGTTTTGGCTACTAAAGTTCAGTCTTACCAAAACTAAACTACCCCTTTAAATGACCATCTGCACTAATGGACCATTAAACCTCTTATACTGCATGTACTATGGATTTAATTAGGGGAGCTCCCCTAATTAAATCCATGCATGTTGTATGTTAGTGTACACATGTGTGTACTAATAATCTGTGTTTGTCCGCTGCTCATCCGTCTTTCTTAGGAAGTCATCATCATCATCATCTCTTACGGCTTTTTAATGACCACAGGCTCATCTTCATACAGCTTATGTTAATAATGATAGCTTGGTGACTTTAACTGATAAATCTTGTACCGAGAGGGTTTTACTAGCATTTATTACAGGATATTCCTGTTTTGAGAATCATCTAAAACTTTTCCAGCGCTCATGATAATGTCCAAGTGCTGCTCATCTGTCTTAGGAAGTCATCATCATCATGGTCTCATCTCTAGTCTACAGCCTTATTATGACCACAGGCTCATATTAGTACAGCTATATGTTAATGATAATAGCTTGTTGACCTTAGCTTGGGAAAATCATAGTAGTCTGTGTTTGTCCGCTGATCTTCTGTCTTTCTTAGGAAGTCATCATCATCATGGTCTCATCTCTAGTCCAAAGCCTTTTCATGACCACAGGCTCATCTTCATACAGCTTATGTTAATAAAGACTTGGTGACCTTCCGATAATCTTGTACCAAGAGGGATTCTTGTACCAAGATGGTTTCAGTAGCATTCATTAAAGGGATATTCATGCTTTTGTGAATCATCTTTAATAAACTTTTTCCCAGCACTACACTCAATGCAGGAATTAATTTCGTATTTTAGGGGGCTACCTACTGAATTTAGGGGGCTATTTTGAAAATTGGGGGGCAAAATCTCCCTCAGCCCCCGTATATTTCCTACCCTGACTACACTCTGTCTTCTGAGGAAGTCATCATCATGGTCTCAACTCTAGTCTGAAGCCTTTTCATGACCGACAGGCTCATCTTTATACAGCTTAAATGTTAATAATGATAGCTTGGTGACCTTCTGATAATCTTGTACCAAGATGGTTTCACTTTCATTCATTAAAGAGATATTCATGCTTTTGTGAATCATCTTAAACTTTTCCAGCACAACACTCTGTCTTGTCATCATCTTGATCTGAACTCTAATGACTAATCTAAAGCCTTTTCTTGACCACAGATCACAGGCTCATCTTAATACAGCTTAATAATAATATCCATTTTTATATAGCGCTTAATCACCGAAGTCCCAAAGCGCCCAGAGCATTAGCTTAAAGCTTGTGACCTGCTCATAATCTTTTACAGAGAGAGTTTCACAGTTAATAGATATTTAAATTCAAATTCAAATTGCAATAGAGCCTCTATTAAAGCGCTATTATTATGTACCCTGGTCAAGGGATACACACCGCAGTCATTCCTGCTCACAAAGCATACATTTTCTACTCCCTAGGGGAGTATTCCAGCCAGTCACCTGTTAGGCACACACAGTGCTAATGAACCACGTTCCCCAAAGCAACAGACAATACACTGGATTCTAACTCAAGATCTTACTCTTTGGAGAGAGCACGCTCTACCAATCTTGCCACTACGCTCTGTCTTCTGAGGAAGTCATCATCATGATCTCAACTCTAGTATAATGCCTTTTAATGACCACAGGCTCATCTTAATACTGTAGCTTAAATGTTAATAATGATAGCTTGGAGACCTTCTGATATAGGCCTACCAAGAGAGATTCACTAGTATGTATTAACGGGATATTCATGGTTTTAAGAATCTTTACTTGAACTTTTCCAGCGCTCATGATAATAGTAAGTAGTACA
This sequence comes from Echinarachnius parma, assembly GCA_037951105.1. Classification (NCBI taxonomy): domain Eukaryota; kingdom Metazoa; phylum Echinodermata; class Echinoidea; order Clypeasteroida; family Echinarachniidae; genus Echinarachnius; species Echinarachnius parma. The sequence continues at coordinate 40,950 of JBAMJV010007519.1, forward strand.
TTTAAAAAGTGTATTTTCCCATGTTCAAATGTGCCGTTGTACTATGAAGTACTAAAAGATGTGAATCCATAAGTCCAGTTTTGTATAATTTACATTGGTTGCCTGTAAATAAACGAATTATGTTTAAGATTTTAGTAATAACTTTTAAATGCATACATGGACATGCACCTGATTATATTCAAGAACTTATTAGTTTGTATAAATCATCTAGGGTCCTTCGTTCAAGTTCAAAGAATCTTTTAGTTCAGTATTCTGTTTAAAACTAAGACATACGGTCAGCGGTCTTTCCAGTTTGCTGCACCTATGCTCTGGAATAAACTTCCTTACCATATTAGACAATCTGATACAGAGCAACAATTTCGAGCCAATTTAAAGGCTTTTTTGTTTGTTAATGAATTGTAAGTTTCTACTATTGTATCTTTGCTTAAATACGCTTCTATTTCTCTCTCTCTTTCATTTATGCGCACTGAGACTTAATTGTAAGATTGCGCTATATAAGAAATGACCATTATTATTATTATTATTATTATTATTATTATTACTCTGGCTTTAGTAGAGCTGTAGTAAGGCACATTGATCAGCATTTCAAGGATTAATTAATTAATTTACAATACTAATCTCTACCCTCATTTTGTAAACAGATCTATAAATACATATTCTAATATAACTGTCCATAAATTGAAAAAAATGTACAGACATCACTCTGAAAAACAACAACCTGTTTGATGCATGTATCCACCCTCCCCTCATCATGATAATTTTATCCTTGAGGGACTATCAACATACATTATTTTGAGACAGAATACTTTTCCTGGCATCATCATTCTGTGTCTTCATTATGAATTGGAGATGGCACTCATACCCAAAGGCAGTCTGGTGGCAGAGCCGTTAGCAGCCTAGACAGGGGAGATGGGAGGGAGTGGGGCTAAAGGGGGCAGAGGGGGCAAAGGACAGGGGAGAGGGAGTGGGCCGTGGGGGTAAAAGTGGGAAGGGGGGGGGGGGAGGCAAAAGGGGGAGAGGGAGTGGGGTAAAAGGGGGAAGGGAAAGGGGCGATAGGGCCGGGGGCAAAGGCGAAGTAAGGGATAAAAAGAGGGAAGCTTGTATCCTAAATGAATGTGATCATATTCAAAAATGTCATTACATTTTTTTTTTTTCGCGGGGGGGGGGGGGGTGGAGGGGATTTGCAGGGGGGCAGAATCATTCTACAACGTTAGGTGATTTCCTCTTTGCCCCCCCCCCCCTTGTTAAGCCGCAGAGGCAGTCATATGAAACCTGTCTAGGGCATAAATCAGATGCGTCTGTGCGCATGTCATATTATGCCTGGACATGCATGCCATGCTGCAGACTCCTCTATCACTGGATAATGCACATTGTATCTATTTCTTTTTAATCAATGCTTTACTGGGGTCTGGAAAGTAGTAGACTTTTTTTGGTGGATATGGCAATGTTTAGGAGGAAATGAAGACAATTAGCATAATATAGGGTAGCCAGGCTTTTAACATGTAATAAGACACGTGTACACAAATAGATGCGTAATTATTGATAATAGGGGCACAATTTGTCATAAACATTGGCGACGAAGGGTTGGGGGCAAGAAGGGTTATCCCCCTCCCTTATGTCCCCCCATCCCTTTGTGGAGGTAAAGGAAACAATTGCCCAAATTCTCATCAGTGGG
>JBAMJV010007520.1:0-53550 GCA_037951105.1 Echinarachnius parma
TCATGACCCCCTATAATTTGACCAAAAAAATCAAAACTTACAAGTTAAAATTCGAAAAAAAAATACATAGAGCAAGCCCCAAACGCGAATAAGTCGGTCCACGCTACGTCACTGACAACAACATTATACTATAAGTCCTTTTGTGATGTACTCATCTCACTTTTCTCCATCCTTCTCGGTCTCTCGTCTCTCTCAGAGCGTCGCTCGGCTTTAGGCCGGTCCACTCAGTGATGTTGTCTTCCCATCTCTTCCTATGTCTGCCTCTCCCACGCCCTTCTGGGACTGTTTCTTGTAGAACTGAATAATGATAATAATAATAATATGAGCATTTATATAGCGCAGCTACTATATTACTGATTATCCCCCAATAATTTAACGACAACAACCATGAAATCATAAGCCTAGAAAATCTTTTTAAAATATAAGGTGCTCCCCCTATAACTCGCTTGCCCTTAATCATCAGTCCGACCACACTACGCCACAGCTTTCAGGGAAAACAAGGGTAGCCTGGCGCCACCACTTATCTCGTATTGTGCATCTTGCATATATAATGACTGTTATCTCTCCTCATCTAATCATCCTAAAGCATAATCATTGTTTTATTGTCTGTGCCTCGCCTCTCGGAACGACCTGGTAAATGTCAATATCCTCCACATTGTATTCATGCCCTCAATACAATATAATTAATCATAATGATGCAACAAAACCCGACGGTGTTTCACAACGATTCAAAGTTGAACTTAAATTCTAAGTTGGACTTAGAATTATGGTAGTCCATATGTAGCCTTGGATACAACACATTCATAAACAAAAGGCAAATATTTCAGACTCATGAACATGAAGTCTTCTAGATGATAGAACATGTTGATAATTTTAAAACCAGTTTTATGTCGTGTTTAAGAATAATTTCATAAATTGTACATTATAGCAACTGACAACTTTCCATAATTCTAAGCCCAACTTGGAGTCAAATTCAGATTCTTTGTGAAACACCCCCTGAACTTTGAATCGAATCTACATTATTAATCATAACTAAGGGAGGGGTACATGCCCTCCCATAATATGACAAACCAAGTACAATACATATTAATGGTATAGAATAAAGAAATACATTTAGTGTCGCCTCCCCTCCTTTCACTCTTCTCCAGATAATTCACGTGTGTCTTCACATTGTGTCAACGTTGAAAAGATATTCCATTGCAGAGATGCTATAACGAAGGCATGGAAGGCGACTTTGATTGTCAGATTGATTCTAGTTGTACCAAGTATTAAAGGGGACCACCAGGCAAAGAACAACACATAATTATATGTTTTGGTACCGTTTTGTGATATCAAATAGATACCCAACATTTTGCAAAGGGTTGTGTAATTCATTCATAAGGCAATTAATTACCACCACTAACGGAACCACTATTATTTCCTGGTTCCGTACGGGCCGAACATTTGCGAGTTCGCCAATGCTATTCACGCGTACGTTTGGAGACAATAGAATCCCGGACGATTCGTTCGCTCTGGACAAAGTAGTCTTCGTACATGCAGACCCATGAACGCATGCTTTAGAATGGTGATGCGTTTATGTATTTTTTTCTGGAAACATATTTTTGTGAACTTGTTGATGGAATGGACCACTAAAGATGTTACCATTCCTTTATAAGAATATTATTTTTGGGTGATGGTACCCTTTAAGCAAGTTGGTAAGCGATATGCCTATATACTGTATTGGAGTGGTATCCTATTAATTTAGATTCATGTAAGCCAATAGAGCCACTGAGCGACATGAGCCTGCTTGTCTCAATCGTCTGTCACATCAGGAAGAGGGGGGGGGGGGGGGGGGGGGGGGGGGGGGGAGGGGCGTCGATTTCCTTCCGGTCTATTTTCTTTAAACGATGGATGCCTTTTGAAGTGGCGTATCCTATTTATCAATGTCGCCCCCTTCCCCGTCTGAGTGTTTAGACACATTGCCCCCCCCCCCCCCCTGTTTTGTATCCCACCACGTTTGTATTAATATATTTTAGTTCATTCAGAACACTTTATTCTCCCAACAAAAGCAGGGCACACTGTTGACAATATAAATGCATTTTGTGACATTTCACTTTTGACATTGCCCCATATTCGAGTGTCATGCACATTCCATGATAAATAAATCATAGCAAATGTCATATCAATGTAAAGGGGAGAATACAAGCTTTCCAATGATACCACATTCATAAATGGTAATTAAGTAATAAGAGAGATATGAATGCGCAAACTTGGACTGCGGAACTTTTTGTGAGGAGTATATACAGTATATGCCGGTGTTTGGTTGAAGATTTATTCAAATCCAAAGATGATGTACATAATTTGAATTAATAAGTCTGTAAAGATTGAGAATACTAGATAGGCATATGATACAAAATCTTCATTAAAGATAATTTTGCTGAGGCATTTTCATACAACAATCAGCATTAATATAACAAAACGTATGACAACATCTGTATCTATTGTAAAGGTCAAGTAAGATTTTAAAAAGAAAGTGTCTAAACTACGATACATTATTGTTTCTTCCGCGCAGGCGCAGTATGAAAGCGATACCTGCATTCCCAGGTAAGGCTCACGTGACATGTTATCACGTGGTTAACCAGCTACCAATAGGAGAGATCCTCTGTTTGTTCATGTTTTCAACGATCTCACCGCCGCAGCTTTTAACGTCAAACGCGTAATTATATCCCTAATGTGCCTACGAAAACAGGGCATTGAGACGAAAAGGGTATTGCATTCTTGTCTTGAAGATCTCCCATTTGCAACTCTGACTGTTAAATCTGTAACATTGCCCCTTCAAATAAGCGAACATAGATCTACGGCGAAAACTTTGTATTGATTTCCCTTTTTTCTTAAAAATCTAGCGGCCACATCTTTAACAGTCCAAACCCTTATGTTGCTCATAAGATAACAGAAAGTGACGGCGTATGTTGCTCCCAAGATAAACGAAAGTGATTGTAAAGTGTTTTTGCAAGTCTTGTGATGGAATCTGTCAGACAGCATGGGTGATGGAAAGAGAGGGGGCTGATTTAGACACGGAGACAACTCATTTTGCACTTGCTGTAATAACAAAATGTCCATCATGGTAATTCGCTCCTATAACATAAACCATATACACACATACGTGGGATATATTGAACCATTTCGGGGCTAGTCTGAAATAGCATGATTAAGCTCATGGGGTGGGTAAAAAGTATGATAGTTAGAATCATAATCTTGGCTTTGGGTTTTATTTCATAACACAATCAGTACAAGCAATGCAAAATAATTATTTGCTTGAAATATACAATAGCTTTAAGTTGTTTTGAAGTAAAGATATTTTGTTTTCTTGTGGCACTCTTAAATAAATAAACTATATTAGTTGTTGTTAAATTCTTATTTAATACAATTATTTACGTGTTATTTATTTTGTTAGTTTATCATACAATTCAACTTAAGTTTGTAACTTGGAATCAAAGTTATTTTTGACAAGTATTTTTCATTCTTCCATTCTTCGTATCCTAATTTCTTTCCGTTTCTTCTTCGATCATAATTTCTAAATATTAACATTTGAATGCTTTCAAAGTATGAAATGTGGTATCAACGTCCCAGTTATAGGATCTTGCCCAAAATAAAAAGCAATAATAATGCTTGTTTTTATTGACCTGTTTTTGTCCGGAGAATGCGGCTGCCCCGCCAGCGGCCTCCCGTCTACATGGTCTATGCCCCCATCCGCAGCTGTCTATCTATATCGTGTCATAGCAGCATGGCGCCAATAACAGTTTCTTAAAGAAGCTCAAAACATGAAAAGTGATTCTTCTTATCCATGTTCCCTACTGGAATTCCCTTCCTTTTTTTAGTACAGAAATACTGTCCATTTTAAAGGGATAATTTTCTTGTGGTGTTATATGAAATATTGGGGAATTAACACGTACTTAAGCAATCATTTACGCAAGCTTTAAATGCTGTCAAAGTATACAATAATGGATTTTCTGTCCCATCTAGCATGTCTATCAAAGAAAAATTGATTGTTGGTTTTATCATCTCCGTGTTTTGTCCAATACATGGGTCTGTGATATTATTAGCACAGTCCGTGCATGTACGTTGTCAAATGTGAACTATTTCTTTGACAATACTGTCAAAAATTTATAAAGTTAAATACATTTCTGTGGAGAATTGTCATATCTATGGTTATTCATATTAATGTTTCAACATATTCCTTTTCTGAAGCACATTCTAACTGATAACCGAACAGTCCGTTTAAAGTATAGCCCGAGCTAGACAGAAATACCCGCCTCTTCATGGGTTTTACGCTTAATATATCGGATTTTTTTACTCTACCCCATTGTTGTATGGCCGATCCGACCGTCCAGCTATAGCAGAATATAACGAACGGTTTGTTGGTCCAAGCCCGAGCATGAAAACGGCAGCTCTTCCCATAACAATGTTGTCCCTCCGTCGTGCCAATGACTAAAAATAGTAGCCCGTAGCACTAGCATGCCAAGGGTGAAACAGCTCCTTGGAGGTGTAGTAGTACTTGAAGGTTTTGGCGCCATGAGAAAAACAAAATCGAGCACAAAGTGGTCCCTCTTTCGACTCTGTAGAGTTATGTTATATGTATTGTGAAGGTTAAAGTTATCCCTGCACATGGTGAAATATTATAGCAGAAGTTATCTTCACATCAGTTTGTTGGTATTAAGCCCCCCTCCCCTTAACAAAATAATTATGATTTGTTCACCATTTCTTGCTCTGCGTTATGAACTATAGGTTTTCTCGGCCAATTTCGTAAGCTTCTCATTCGTTTTGATAAGCGTGTCATTCAATTTCGCGAAATTGAGCTGAAGGCTTGCAATTGTGGTTCAAAATTGCATTTTGTTCATACGATTTAGCTCTTCGGTCAAGTGATTTTCCACTTTTAGCATTCAATTTAAAAAACACGCTATTTGCATTCAATTTCGCCAACGGATTTCACGGAAGGCGGTATTACGTAATCACGAATTTTCTCGCTTTAAATTGAATGACAATTTTACGAAATAGAAACACGTTTTAAATCGAATACAAACAAAATGTTTTCGAATACTAAAAAACGGATTTGGACGGCAAAATACAGCTGCGGTGACAAAATTGGCGAAATTGAATGCATTTAATTTATGTGGCCAACTTACGAAATTGACCGAGAAATCCTATATTATTACTCGTATAGTACTGAACAACTGTTGGACCTCCAAAATCGCATCAGGGTGAGACATACTGCAGTTTTTGTGTACCGCATTTTTCCGATTTAAATATTAAAACATCTTTAGACTGCTTATCTCTTAGTTTTTTTTCTTCAAACGTGTCAACATCAGCTTCAAGTTCTAACAGGGGAATACGTGCGTTGCAAACACGAGAGTGGCGGCGGTTTAAGACCGAACTCTTTCAAATTTTCCTTCGATGCTACATATCCTTAAAAACAACACCGCTCTAATCTAGAATATGACTAAACAAACAGCAAATATCCTTCAAAACATCACTACTACCTTTATCTGGACGACTATACAAACATCTTTACATATGCAATCCAAGCTCCATTATCGGCTTTACCCCCCAAAAGGTTGAGACACTCGTGATGGTGAGTGTCTTGTCGAACATGTCTCTCTAATATCCAGACTCGTTGAAAACACATCTTAAAACTTCAACACACGGGCGCCAGGAGTAATACTTCCACTCGAAGAGAAAACTGTAGAGTCTAGGTTTTAAAAAATGCAATATCTTCTTTTCAGATGTTTGTTATCGAACCTGCATACTACAATCAAAAGAATATACTTATACAAATTCATGTTTGATCATACCATTTATCATTAAAAAAAAATCGATATACGTTTAGCTTGGTCATTATTAAAACGAGTGAGGAATATTTTGGAAGGCATCATGTTGCATTATATAATTGCAGTTTTGTCATGTCTATTTTAAATTTAAAAATGAAGACATTTTGAAAGCTGGCTTTCAAATTTTTTTTTTTGCTACAAAACTTCTTTGACATGTTTGATGTACACAAACAAGATATTTTCTTCCTTTGACCTTTCCATATCATCCCCTTTTTTAATTGCAATCTGATCTATGCTACATCTTTATGTTTTATCTTCTATGTTGTACCTGTAAAGTAAAATAAAAACAAATATCGCAGCAGCCCATGATTGTAATGAATAGACTGATAGATAATTATACAGCGTACAACACACTTTTATTCTCTTGCATTCACTGACTGCTTTTTTTAAATTAATATACGGTAATCTATCACTTTGCATATTTCATTTTCAGTATTTTAGCAATCCAAAACAATGAATATAATGGACATAAATTCACAAAGAAGATATCAAGATGCACATTGAAAAGTCATTCATATATATTTTTCTATTTTATATTTAGTTGGTTTGTTTTTATCAGTATCTATATAATTATCGTTATTATTTTGTATCCATATGTTTGTCAAATATGATAAATAATTTTACGGCCTTCGTATATGCGGGACCTCATGTTCAAAGTGTTATGTTTCAAGTTCAGTTGAATATATCTTATTATAATGATGTTATTTACTTGTTTTTGCGAATTTATTCCTCTGTGCAATCCTTTTTAGTATTGATATCCGATTCACAATACAGTGGATCAGTTCGTCAGGCTTGTTTTTGACAAGGTTTGATAAGCTCAGGATTTGGTATACCGCATTTTATCTGTTGCCCAAACCATGATGGAATCGATTGCCTCGTGCGTTACGGATTATTATTAAGATATCAATCATTCTCAAACACGCCACAAGGTAATGTGGTTTGTCCCAATTGGAGGCTTCTGAATCGGGCTTGATAATTCCAGGTATAATCGTGCCACTTTCTTGGTTAGATTAACTGGATAAACTATACACAATTTCAGTCTGCAAGTTTCAAAACTTTTTTCAAAGAAAACGAAATGAAGACTAAGAAAAAGAAGAACTCAAGGGAAGAAGAGAAGGAAGAAGAAGAGGAATAGGGGAAGAGTAAAATAACAAATATCAATGTATACCTGTACGCAAGCAAACAAATTCTCTTTGATTATATAGGATTTCTCGTTCAATTTCGTAAGTTGGCCACAAGCTTACGAAATTGGCCGAGAAAACCTATAGTTGTTGTTTTGTAGGCCTTCACTGCAACATTTTACATTTCGTATTGATTGCGATGTACACCAGTTGTTGACAACTTCTAAATTAATTTAATTATTGATATAACTGGAATACTTATGATCATATCTATTATTTGAAAGCAAGTGTTGGTTTTATATTAAGACCAGTAACCATGGTAATATTTGATACATAATAATCGTTATTCCATAATCTTCATAAGATGTGGACTTACTATTATTAGAACACTTTACAATCGAACAACAGTAATGTTTCAATGATGCACACTTAACGCTTTAATAGGAATTATGATAATACTGTGCGTGATGTGTATATGTTGGTGTGTGCGTGTGTGTGTGTGTGTGTGTGTGTGTGTGTGTGCGTGTGTGTTGTGCGTTGTGCGTGCGTGCATGAGTGTATGTTTGTAGATTTTTAAAAAGCGAGTAGAAACCGAACCCCTTCGTTCTTACCTCACTCGCCACTTATTTGTGCACTAATCGGGGTGGGGGGGGGGGGGGGGGGGAGGGAAGGGGGGGGGGGGTAAAATAGGTATCGGTATGACACCATTTTCATCGTTTCGGCGTGATGCTACCCTCTTTGGGATCTTAGGTCCCCAGTGCCGGTATTATATGCCATACTTAAGTTAACATTAAAGCAATTTACTTAGTATTTGAGAATATTGAGGAAAGTAAATTACTTAGTCAAAATCGGAATTGGGTTAACTCATCAACTGAAAATCTTACCACAATTATGATGTCATAATGTCTTCAAAAATTACATTGAGATTTTGTTTTACTGAGACAAACTTGTTAATGCACGCTAAGTAAAGATGTTAGCCTAGCAAAATGCTAAGTTTCTTACTTAATCTAAGTGTTGAATTGAATACCAGCACAGTACTCCCCATTCTTCAAGGTCCACCACCATGATGGCTACGCCACCATTCTCGCCAGGCTCGCGCCTTCGCACGTCGTTTGCATTTCACATTTTGCTTTGAATGCGTTCGTGTCGCCCCTGAGCCTATTCCCACGGGCAGATTTGCACACATTTCTTCTAAACGTGACTTGGAAGCGAAGTCTCGATATTAAGAAAGGTTAAAGACGTGATAAAAACTGACATTATGTCGGGCTTAGCTGTGTGTCAGTCAACTGGGTGTCGGCACACCCAACGGCCATGATAATCCATGGTGAATATAACAAGAATACTGTTTTATCATTTCGTATAACAAGGCAAAAACAAAGTATTAAATTGAGATCAGAGAGGCAGATGGCGGAATGGTAAAAGATTCGAAGTATGTAAAATGTGGGTTTTGAGAAGATTGTTGAAGATACGTTAGACAGAGGGGTGTAGAGAAGGGTATGGGAATAGGACTTATCATATAGGTCTTATCAGCATCATATGCGAGAGAAAGCATTCATGGCTTGAACAAAAACTTAGACATGAAAATCTTGTGAAAACTTTAATAGAAGGTAGAGTTGATAGGAAAAGAACAAGAGGAAGGAAGCAGATAATGCATATTGACTCAGGGACACAACGACAATATGCACATTTTATAGAAGGATCACTAACTTAAAGGGAAAAAGTCTGATATTGATGAGTTTGAAACCTGCTTGAGGTCAGCTACTGCTTGAAAAGAAAGTTCAGGGTGTCAGTAATAATCATCATAATGGAGAACAAAAGGGTCTCATTGTGTTATTTATCAAGGAAAAGTAAATTTCGTTTAAACTTTATTTTGTATTAGAGGCGAAAGTGTATGCCTTATAATTTATCTTTCAAAATGACTGTATAGTTTTTAGTGTGTGTGTGTGTGTGTGTGTGTGTGTGTGTGTGTGTGCGTGCGTACATGTGAACAGGTGTGTGTACTTGGTGTATATGTGTGTTCGTGTGTTCAAGTAAGATAGGTAAGCGTGTACATAACACTTCTACGACTATCGGACATAATACTACCCTTGAACGGTTTTCAGGGATGATGATGCAATTAGTCCAAGTACAGACGAACGCCTGCTGGGAAATCTCATACCCGATAATAAAAAAAAAAGCGCGGGAGGCCATTCCCTTAATTGCATTCTCCATCTCCGCATAAGTTGCCATGTCTCAAGGGAACATACGTTTCAATCAATTCCATTTACACCTGTTGCATAATATGCGTACGTTAAAAAACAAGTTATACAGACAGTGTTTGATAATGTCAGCCTATCATAGGTAATCCATGTCTCCGAAACCCGTGCGTGCCGTGAATTAAAGTTAAAGATTACCATTCGTGGGGATTTGACTCTAGGCTAGTTTTTGCGCACCGCACTATTCCAATGTGTATTTCGTACCGTGTGCAAGGGGTTTGCAAGATTGTAACGTGCGTCTCAACTACAAATCCAAGGCACCTTTAAAAGGGACTTAGTAACATTGTCCAAGTCCTCAAAATCCAATTGGAATTCTAGCGATTCCCTCATACCTTGTTTTATTCGTATTAACAATAATGGCATGGGGCAGGATTCGGTTTTTCAAATTTCTATTTCGTTCAAAAGATATTTACGATTGAAGTGTTCGGATATGAAGTTATCTATACGGGACTTTTTTAACCGTGTACAAAGTATAAGTGCAATGAGTAAGTAAATATCACTTTGCATTTTCACTAATTTCTCGGCCAAATAACATCCATTTAACTTGAAATTTTCACACATTACTTTCTGGACATATCAGATCACACCAATACACATTTTTATTAACCACGCATCACTTGTTACACTTGTCAACAAAGTTACTAGATCCGTTTAAAGTCGGGCTTATGTCGCCGTATAAAATTTCATTAACGACAAAATGCTGTCGATAGGCATTATTTGTTACCGTTGTTTCTACACCGAAATATCTCACTAAATTATAATTCACGACACTTTTCATATTAGGTGTGTGCTTTCGCGTGTCGATTACAATGATAATACTATAGATAAGCGTGTATTTGGAAAGTATACCTCCATAGATGGTCAGTTCATGAATGACAAATCTCATTAAATGCGATCTACAATTAAAGAGCGCCATCGCAGCATCATTGGTCGAATCTCAGGGGAAATATCTAATTACGTTCACACTTGCTGTATCCGTATAATATATTCGTTTGCAAGACAGTTTACACTGAACAACGAATTTAAATACTTACCATGCTCATTATCGGGGAGGCATTGCTTACCCTATAATTAGAATGGCGCTCCTTATAATTACTTTACTGGACACTGATGTAATCCCTCTTTTTAGACAATTTGATGTCAAATTAATAAATAAAGCACTTGAACAAATCATGTCGTGATAATATATACCATGTATGTCATAAACCCGGCCTGTCACAAAGTGGATTCATGCTTTTGTGTTTAATCACCGAATGGCATAATTTAAATTTTCAGTTAAGGGTGAGGTGACATTTGCTCCGGGGAAATTATCGTTTAAATAGTGTTGGATTAAAGGCACTTAGTAACATTGTCCACATCCTCAAAATTTACTTGGAACTCTGGTGATTCTCTCATACCTTGTTGTATTCATAGTAACAATACATGCATGGGACAAGTTTCTGTTTTTTTCAAATTTCCATTTCGTTCAAAAGATATTTACGATTGAAGTTTTCGGATGTTAAATTATCTACGGGATAGTTTAAGCCGTGTACAAAGTAAGTTCAATGGGTTAGTGATTCTCACTTTACATTTTCGTTAATTTCTTGACCAAATAACATCCAATTAACGTGACATTTTCACACATTACTTTCCGGACATGCAGTATCATATCACACCAATACAAGTTTTATTTACCACGCATCACCTTTTGCACTTGTCATCAAAGTTATTAGATCCCTTTAAATAGTGTTGGATTATGTCTAGGTTTAGGTTTAATATACAGAATGTGGAATAGGTTTTTGGAGTATTGTTACTTATAAGGATTTGGTTTAATAGGGAAGGGAACTGGTATATTATACATCATTGATTATGGTTAGACATCTTTGGTAGTCTATGAAAAAATAACAGCGGAGAAATGTCATGAAGAGAGCGGAACCAAATCTAAATCACATGCATTTATATATATATTGACAGGTCTCACCGCAACAACGTATTAAGTGCCATCACGTTACCGGATGGTTCTAAACTACTGTATATTTAATGATGGTGCAATTACAGTATCCATTTTTATTGGGTTTGAGAGGCCCGGAACGGGGAAGAATTGACATTAACTTGCAGAAGATTACGATGAATATAATACATTATATCCAACCCATTAATCTTCTCATAACATCTTTTATGACAGTTTGCATTTAACTTATATTTTTTGGTATTGTAATCAGTATTTTAAAGTTTGTATTATGAACATTAACTATAATAAAGATATAAACAGGTAAGGGGGAATAATTCTAAGACATGCCGGATGGACGAGTTGTTTAAGAAATAATCGTCATGAGTTTTTCGCTTTTTTGGTAAACCAATATCAATGTTTATTAAACCGTATTAGCCGCACAGCAATGCACGCTGGATTCCTACCTTCTCATAAACAAAATCTGCATCGTGCGAAATATCCAAAAGCGGCCCGGAGCAAGTTGGCTCGATATCACGACAAACCTAATGAAGTTGATATTTTATCATAGCTGAGAGGCTCGGACATGGGTCTGTGTTAATCCATTGACAACTGCGATCCGGTGCGACGTCTATTACATCTATTGGGATGAAACAAGTCAGGTATTAAACATGTTAAGTTGCTAGGCAACACGTAACCGAAGACGGTTACCGCATCTCACTCACAAATTTCTCCGTTTATTACATTATCCGAACAAATCAGCCCAATATACCTTGCCGAAATGTAACGCGAGGTGAGAACAGAATTATTTTGAAGGTTGCGAACTTAAAAGTTTGTATAGGTATTCTCCTGACGCGTTCGGAAATAAAATTGTTTTGAACGGTGGGCTGACATCATGATAATTCGACTACAAAGCACGGTGATTTGTACAAGACATAAAACCGGTTGATCATTTATGTATGGTTTGAGTGGTCCTTTATTTAATCATTGTAGCTGAGAAAGCGATAATGCTGTACAATTTACAATATATGCAAAAAATGAAATAGATATAACACACGAAGTAGACGTAAACATCTAAAAATGATTCAGCAAATATATTTGAAATGAAAGAGAGACAGCCAGCCACTTTCGCCCACTTCAGATTTTCTTCGTTTATCACATTATCTGAGCGAATCCACCAGTTAGTCTGTATAATATCATAGTACGTGACAGTATATTTTGAAGTCTGCCGACTTAAAAAGCTTTGTAATGTACTGAGTTGAAAGTAGCCACCACTAAATGGAGTATCATTATTTTAATGAATGTGACTTTTGTAGAAAATGCCATAATTAACAGAGAATGCCCCATAAAGTAGTGCTTATATTGTTTAAGTGGAAATAAAGTGCCGCTGAGTGTGATGCACATTTTATGCGACTACAGAAACACGAGTATTAGTAATTCTAATTTATATAGTATTGTACATTACAGCATGTTTGACTATTACATAACTAAACATTATTAAAGACATGATACGGTCAATTTGTCGAATGCTAAAATAACGATTGTTTGGAAGTGGTATCATTAAGATAAAAATGAATGTCCTACACATTGTGAGTTGTACAACTGTAATGTATTGTATTTAACTTGCTACATGTACTAGAAACATAAATAAGTCGAGTGATGTCAGGACAACGTATACGAATGCATATTACATAATATACATATATTTTGTTTGTTCTGACAACAATATTCTATAGACATCCTTCAAGTCTAAATCCTATACAGGGACATATAGTAATTAGTGATTTCAACGCGAACACTCGTAAATAATTTGAGATTAGACACAAATAAATCGATTCATTACATTTGGAAATCTGTTTAGATACTATTTTAAAGGGATAGTTGAGTTTTGGAAAAGAGAGTACAGTTTTGGTCACACTGTCACCAAAAAAAGTCACCAAAACCTGCACCATTACATTACAAACTAATATTTATAACTCCACCATGCTCGAAAAGTATACAAAATTACAAACCATAATAGTAAAAAAAACATGTTATCATTAAAAAAGAGTCGTTAAATCACAAATCTTAAAATGCATTGGTTTCAATAATTTTTAATACAAAATTCTGCAAGTGATGTTTTGTTAAAATAATGATTACATAGAGAGATCATCAACAAATATTCAAAAACATCTTTTGTGCATTTGTTAAAAGTGTAAGCATTTTTGTTTTCAACGGCTGGTTCAAATTGATTGAATTATTGTGGGGCCCCACAATAATTACAAATGGTTATATTTATTGATATTTCAGCCGTCTCTGAACCGATTTTGATCAAATAAAGTTTATTCTGTCATTAAAATTGTATGCTCTTTCACATTTGATATTCAGTTTTTCATTATCTCACAACAAATTAGTTTGTGTTGCGCCCTCTATACCAAAACTCAACTATCCCTTTAAGTTTCAAGAATTCCCTTCCAGTCCAGATATTGTACCTTCGAGACAGACTTGATTTCAATAAAAGCCTAGCCACCTGCGCAGCTGATTGTAAACTACACCATTATCTTGTCTTGGCCTCCGGGGATCATAGGCTCCTCTCAAGACATTTGTATGAATATTTCGAGATCAGAACAAATGGAAATGCATTGTCTTGATTTAAAACAAATTCGAAAATAATAACGTAAATCCTGCTATGAGGTTACCTTTTGCATTTTGTATTTATGATTATTAGTATTATTGAAAACAATGTTCTCTTTGCATGACATGCTTTTCTGATTGGCAAGGGCTTACTTTTGTCATCATGTGTATACGGAAATAATACAATCGTGATTGAAACACTGATCAGCGAGACTCAGAGGAAAACCGACATTAAAATTCCGTCCCAATAACGGGTAGAAAAGGGGGACCTTGGAGGAAATGAAATCAAAATAGAGCGGACACATGTATGTGTACATGAGAAACGTGGAGTATGAAAAGCGAGTTGTAATCGCGCCACACGCATATCAAACATACCGCTTCATATTGATTTTTTTTTTTTTAGAAGAGCGAGAGTTTGGTTCTGGTGGGCTGGGAAAAAGGAGATTTCGAAGATTGCTTCAACGATCAATATTTGATCACTATGTATTCTGATCATGCTTATGAACACGTGTATGACGTCGTAAACTCTTGTTGTTTTTAATGATTGCAACGAAGCAGAGACGTTTGCCATATTGATGATAATGTAGCCATTTGCTTACTAAAACTTTTCCATACAAGGTATGTACGGTATATATAGCGATACAAAGGTTTTAGTGGTGAGGTCAGACTGACAGGGGTATTACATTAATACATTAATATCCCTTACACACCATGTACACGTCCACACCATTTTTGATGAAATAAAAGCGACTATCAGATGCAATAATAATGGTAATGTATCATGTGTATAATTATAGTGCGCTGTTTCGTAATAGATGGCATATTCGATGGAAACCTTCCGCCATTTTCACAGTCTTGTCTCGGTTGATTCTTGTAGAAGCTTTTCGATAAATGGCGTGACCAGAAATTGAAACATATGGGGCGTAATTATATAGATTTAAAACAATGGATACATATAATTATGTGGTATGCGATATGCATTATAGCATGTGACATACATAGATTCCGTATTTTAGTTGACTGATTTTTAGTTTGGGTCTACAAAATGTGGAAGGAAGGGGGAGGGGTGGATGTAAGTTGGCACTGCGCTCTGCTGGCTGGGTTTCATCACCCGCAGAGTGAAATCGACCCCTCAGTAACAGCATCCCCGCATCCAGTGTGAGGTGTTGATTTAATAGCCAGCCATTGATGTAGATCACTAGATCCGGGTTTGCCCACGACAGTATGGGGCACCGACCATTCCTGTCTGTGGTTACGGAGTTTCATCCATGCTTGCATCACCCGTAGAGTGAAATCGACCCCTCAGTAATAGTATCCCTGCATCGGATCCAGCGTGTTGATTTAATAGCCAGTCACTCACTGAATTAGATCACTAGATCCGGCGACACTAACAAGTTATTTGGGCAAACGTTCGTCATCTTTGTAATATTCATAATAATATTTGTTGTGTTTAATGATACCTCTGTTGTTGTCGTTTTTGCTTTTGTTAGAATATGTTTATGTAATAATATCAGGATAAATACAACCCATACTTTCTTCAAGTGATCATAATTATCGAGAATATAATAGCCGCAGGTAGCTTCATCAATTTACTTTCCATGCAGCGACATGATGGGAAAGGTATACGCTATCCAGTGTCATATCTCAATGGCGTTCCTCCTGAAACGCAGACGAAGTGATATCAGAGCCGAGGCTACCCAGAGTAATAGGCTTAATGCATATTGATCCACAGAGTCTCCTCAAAAAGTCTATATACATTACACCTTAAATGTTAATGCGATCCTTAAAGGGATATAGAAGCATGGTCGAAATCTAAAACACTTACTTAGAACTCTAATGGTACATCATAGTATTAGCATTACCAATGGAAGATTGGAACAAGTTTTAATTTTTCGAATTTCTCTGACTTTTGTTAAAAGATATTCATGATATTGAAGTGCTCGGATTTAAAAGTATCCCAGGGAGAATGTCAACTGTGTTTAGTTTGTGCCATGTGTAAGCAAATATCATATCACTTTAGATTTTCGTTCATTATTCCGGTCATATGCCATTCATTTACCATGGAATGTTCACACATTACAAAATAGTGGACATATCAGATCAGAGAAATACGCATTTTATCAACCATTTGCCACAGTCAAAAGAGTTACTAGATCCCTTTAAATGGAATTATGCATTTTCTAGTCGTATTGCTCCATAAGAAAAGCAATATATGGACGACCATTATGGTCATGGGCGTACCGAGGGTGTTTGGGGGGGGGGGGGGGGGTGTTTGTGGTATTTATCACCCCCTTTAGCGAAATGATAACTGTATTAAGTATACAAACACACCCCAACTACGCCACTAAATGAAGCTAAAACACCCCCTTGAAAAAATTATGGGTACAACTATGATTATGGTATGTAGTACTTTCACATCTACCTCCGATCGTCCCATGGGTTTCATTATACTATAGCGTTAAACAAACCGAAATAAATCATTACAATAAATATACTTCAGATTGTTGTAAATTACAATTCTCATCCTGAAGCATCGCATTACATATCTTGTCTGATGCTCGGCCTTGAGCTCAGATGGGCTGAATTATTCTAATTAGCTTCCATTTTATACCCGATCCCTCGCGATGTTATGGTAGAATCACAACGCTGACAATGGCGCGTGTTTTCTTCGCATGATTATAATTAATGTTTGTTTTGTGGACTCACACAGTTTGGCATTGGGAATATTAACCCCGGTCCCACTCGAGATGCTGCGATTCGCATAACATGGTAGATTATAATTCTGGAACTGTTAGTGTTAATGTTAATTTACCGTTTTCTCGCTTATAGTGTGATTTAAAGTCAGAATTACATCGGTGCGTGTCATCACCGCATGATTCATAATTACTGTTTGTTTTGCGGAGTCACAGTGTGCATGTACAACAATTAACCCGTCATATTCTATACACTCTAATTCACACATAATTAAGTATGTTAAAATGATGTTCCCGAAGGCAGTGGCTTTATTTATCGTGATTTCGCATGGTGTGATTTGTATGACCACACTAACAATGGCCATGATGACCGAAAGTTTTCGTATGATCTGTCACATAATGTCCGTGCCGATACTTTAAAATAACTGTACCGCTGGTACAAGGAGTACGCAATTTACATTGGCATTTAAGGAGTTAACTATGATTAAAGCAGACAGGATATTCGGTATGGTATTTAGCGACTATGCCAACAAGCCGCCACAAAAAAACGCAACATCCCTTAGACGTATGATAAAGTCGGCATGCAAGGACTTAATTGATATGCATGCAGGATGCGGCTCGTACCAAGGCATCATCCCCCGGGGAGCCTTTCGTTATCAGGCCTGACGTCATGAAGTGTGAATGTGTCGACCCCATGGGGGGATCAGGGGGGTTAATGAATTCTGGTATAGGCACGGGGCTGGCGAAGCTTCGAGGGGGTAGAGAGATAGGGGATGTTTGTTCCTTTGTCCGTATGATTGCACCCCTTTGTGTACCGAGGCGTATAGCTTGAGCACACTGACGTATGAATGTGTCGACCCCATGGGGGCTCGGGGGTTAATGAATTATAGGAGGCAATGGGGCTGACGTATCCTGGAAGGGGTGATAGGGATGGGGTTTTTTGTTTTGTTGGTGGGTGTGCTTGTAGTTACCCATCTCTGCAGTCTACATGATCTGGTAGGCACTGAGCTGGCGTAGCTTATAGTTAGGTCAGGGGGTGGTGGTTGTTCCCTTTGTTGTAATGTGTGCTTGTACCCCTTTGTGCACCGAGGCGTATAGCTTGAGCACATTGAGGTGTGAATGTGTCGATCCCATGGGGGCTCAAAGGGGTTAATAAATTCTAGTAGGCACGGGGCTGGCGTAGCTTGACAGGATCAGGGGCATGCACAGATTGTAGCCCTCAGTCTGTGCAGTCAGGAATATAGCGTGATCATATAGATGTAGAAAGGGGGCACAAATGTGTATATTTCTATATCTCTCTACGTATTTCAGTTTTGAAAAGGGGTTTGCTATAATAGATAATATAATCTAAATTTAGAATAGGCTTACCCTCGAACCGATCTCCTCCCGCCCCCACCATTACGAGAACATGCTCCCCCGGCTACTGGCCCCCTTGATTTAGTGTTTGGAAAAAACAGTTGCTAAAAATAGATAACATCATTCCAATTTCAGAATAGGCGCTCCCCCCCCCCCCCCCCGCCCCCCCCCCCCCCCCCCCCCCCCCCCCATCACGAGAATGGTGCGCCCATGCTCCAGTAATTCCGCCACTGTCACCCTCCGTTTCTAGTTGAAAGCAAGGAGCTGCCGAAATATAATATATAACGCAATTTTAATACAATTATAGAGTATCCCCATAATTTACGAAAACAAACACTTGCCTGGTTGCGCCACCCACCCCCACCCCCCCCCCCCCCTCCCACCCCCCCCCCCCCCCCATAATCTCTAGCCAGTCGTACTACGCCATTTAACCAGGGAACTAGCGTTGGTGAAAGTCAATAGAGCTCGCGGCGCACTTCCATCATCATGAAAAATTCAACACGGCTTCTGCTCGCCCATACATCATATATAATACATCGATCCATACATTTTCTAAACTATGCATAATGCTTATTCACAAACCTACGCAATCCTCTCAAAGAGATGCGCGACGGTCTCTTATGGCAGGGTATTGTGGAGGCATTAGTGAGGTTGGCGTTGTTATTGTGGCAACTTTGCATTGCAACAAGCATCAGGAAAACAATACCTCTTTTGGTTGTATTTTATGATACATATTGATACCAAATCCCGCTTATGTCTGCATTATTTACGTAGTTGTCCGCGGCCAGTATGCTCCCCGGGGAGTTGAAATTGCGGGTCTGAACTGTACCAAGTGACCTAAGATAATACTAATGAAAGCGCTTTGAAGCTGTTCTGCATTCGACGCTAAACAAATACGATATTGCATTAGTATTATTTAGCGGGGGGGGGGGGGGGGAACTCAGCATATATAGAGATTTAATGTGAAACAAATAATAGCAATAATCATTATTAAAGAAAGTAAAATAAATCCATTATCCTTTTCAATATTATTTGGAAATTAACAGACCCTAGCTACGCCAATGCTCACACCCATTTTTAGGAAAAAGACTAGATACGAATCCCTGGATGACAAGGGCGCGTCGTGATCGAAATTAATTCACCCAAGGGACATTTTTCCGAGCAACGTGATGTGCATTTCCACAAATATCAAGGACAATCGAACGGCAAACAGGAGGTAATAAATCGCATGTTACTTACATATTCGCGAGTCATAGACATGCATTAGTTTAATAACATGTTGGTAAATGCAATTATATAATCACATCCAGATACCTACTCGGGCTGGGTTTTTTTGAGGATGCCCGTAATACCAAAATCAATCAGCCTTGAACGACACACACATGATTATTATTCCAAATTACTGTGACATTATCAAGTATTTGAAATAATAATATTGAAGTTTTACTGAAGGTCTTATTTCTATTAAAACCAAAACATGAACAGAGCAATACAAATAATATGAATAATATGAATAATAATAATATACAACATTTATGTAGCGCTTAATACACTGTTTCTAAGCAAAATATCACACTATTTCTCCCCATCTCGGACAATAACCTTTATTGATTCTCAGTCTTCCTTCAGTAATAATCAATACAGCCACAATCACGAGGTTATTGCTAAAAAAAACATTACATCGATGAAATCCCCAGCTGAATCGCAGGCAACGCATCTCATGCAGTATGTAAGCGTTCTTGTTATGGATTCCTGATGGATTGTCTTTTCTTCGCTTGTCATGCCTCGTTATTTGTCCATCCATCTTTGGTTTTTATCGAGACGGTTTGACATGTGCATAAAAAAAATGGAGACGGAGCAGGGGTTGCACCCCTGTTAACCCCCCCCCCCCCCCCCCCCTCGCGATATTGTCTTTTTTCGCTTGTGATGCATCGTTATTTGCCCAATCCATCTTTTGCATTGTCGAAACACTATGACAAGGGGTTACAAAGCGGAGAAATGGTTAGAGACTGCAGCCCCCTCCCCATCTGAGATCCGGGACCATCTTCCCCACCCCACCCCGAGATTGTGTTTTGTTACTTGTCATGTCTCGTTATTCAAGACATTTAATATTGTGTTTTGACATGTTGACAGGGCACACAAGCGAGGGTTCAAGATTTCCCCATTTAATGTTCACATGTTTTAATGGAGCTACACCCAAGTCCCCACCCCCCCCCCCTCCCCCCCCCCCCCCCCCATTCAGATATAATTCATTTTCCTCCTTTTGTCTTGTTATTCATTCGTTCATCTGACATGTTTATGTTTTGTCACCCTAAACATATATACAAACACAACAGGGCTGCAGTCCCCTGTCACCCTCACCCCACCCCTTCGACACACACATATCATGTTTATTAGTTATTGATACTTATTGTTATTCGTCTTACTCTTCATTGAGGCAAACATCGGGGAGGGGCTGCATCCCCTGGGAAATGTTTTTCATTTTCAATTTCCGGACAATGATTGTCACCAGTCATTAGGCTGATGGGTAAAATATAAAACATTGTTACCGGGCAAGACAAGATGGCTGCCTCCAAAATCGATATGCTTGCAAAAATATTTCCGTACGTTCATACATTTAATATAATTTTAGTAACTTATACTGAATTAGAAACATGCACGAATACACCTTTCAAGGCGACATTGCTCTTTATTATCGTTGAGTATATATTATAATTATTATCTTGCGGAGATCGCCTCCTTCAACGAATGCCCATTAGGATAATTAAAGCTCATAGGAATGAGTCAGGAAATTCAATTTTCTTGATTAAATTTTATTTGAACGCGTGGGAATTGCTTATTATATTGATGTACATCAGTATGAAGCGCTATGTGAATATTATGTATTAACATTATTATTTTAAGTTGGCGGTATGGTCATCATGGTTTTTGGAATGAGGCCACATAGTTTTTAGACGAATTGGCTGTAGACCAGAAGGGTAGAAACCAGTGCCCCCCCCCCCCCCCCCTCCATCATGTAGTTACACGATCGAAGGGGGTTGGGTTGATTGCTTTCCAGTTTGCAAAAAGGGTGCTTGCCTTTTACCCATTCTTCAGTGTTCTTTACGCATTCTGCAAAAGAAAGTGCTAGCTAGCATTTCGTTCCATCTCGAGAGGAGGCTCTAATGACAGTTCAAGTGTTGAGTAAATACCCATTCCTGGTCCTCGCCTGCCCTGCGTGCTGGATGCTGGACTGCGTGTTAAAGGTACTTCAGATTCGTCAAATCAGATGCGCGGCGCCATCTTAAGTACACGTTGCGCACGGTGCGTGATGCACGTTAGCTCAGTGTCATGCGGTGCGCGCAAACTGGCCCAGTTCAAAATGGCGACCCGCTGTGTAGCATCCCCACGCTTGATGCCCTTTAAGAATATTCAAACTTCAAAGCTTGTAGTTTGCTGGTGCCCCGATGGTGGGTGTTCGGCTCTGAGCAAAGGCGTATCCAGAATTTGGTGTTTGTGTGTGGGGGGGGGGGGGGGGGGGGGGGGAGATGAAGGGAATAGTTCACACAAGGGCAGCCTTTGATCCCCACCCAGTAAAGGGGAAAGAAAAAACAGGGTGGAAAGGAACGGAAAAAGAAAGAAAAAGAACGAGAAAGAACTAAACAAAGGAAGATCAGAACAAAACAGAAACCCTCAACAATACAATACAAGTAAATACATGTAAAATGAAAAAGGGAAATTTCAACGTGTATTATAAGAAACGATATTCGCCAAAGAAGGATAATTGTAATCCCATTTGTGTCTCTCCTTAACTGCACCGCTGGATGTTGCTCATCCTTGCCTCCGAGCCGACTCGAGGTTGGCGTGAGAGCAGCGGCCGCATCCTTGAGAGAGGGGTACAAGAGGGTATATATACATGATATAATTTAGATGAGTCCAATATATATGGCAACTAATAGTTCTAAAATAAGGGAACGTGTAATCTCCATGCCCCCCCCCCCCTCCCCCTACGTCTCTGGATGTTGCTCATCCTTGCCTCCGAGCCGAGGTTGGCGTGAGAGCAGCGGCCGCATCCTTGAGAGAGAGGTACAAGAGGGTATATAATAGAAATGATATAGATGAGTCCAATATGTATGGCAAATAATAGTTATAAAATAAGGGAACGTGCATGTAATCTACCTGCCCCCCCCCCCCCCCCCCCTCCCCCTACGTCTCTGGATGTTGCTCACCATCGCCTGCGAGCCGATGTTGGCATGAGAGAAGCGGCCGCATCCTTGAGAGAGAGAGAGAGGGGTACAAAAGGGTACCCTACTATATACATGATATAGATGAGTCAAATATGTATAACACATAATAGTTATAAAATAAGGGAACGTGTAATCTCCCTGCCCCCCCCCCCCCCCCCCCCCCCTCCAACCTACGTCTCTGATGTTGCTCACCATCGCCTCCGAGCCGATGTTGGCATGAGAGCAGCGGCCGCATCCTTGAGAGAGGGGTACAAGAGGGTGCTCCTACATTTTGCCCTAGTAAAACCGACCTTTCAAATCTAATTATCCATGTTCATAGTAATTCGCTCAGTTTTCCATTTTCTACATTTAGAATTGAGGTTAATAATATTATAAAATATAACGTCGTATACGTCGTGTGAGTGGTATAATTTTATGAATATAAATAAAATTCCACACACGGTGTTTCAAAGAAATATTACACAATGAATGATAGTTTTTATTGGCAAAAAAATGAATTAGACAGAAGAAGTGGTGCATGTATGAACATTTTCGCTGGTATTCAGTAAATTAAACGAATTTATTTTCGAAGGAATATTTTAATTGGATTTAGAGCTTTTTTCTGCACATGTTTGTTTTGGCCAAATGTTGCCAGTAAGACAGTATTTTGTAACGAGTTTTATGCTGATCGTTATGACGTGACAATGTTAGACAGAGACATGTTCAAAATGGTAATTCCGGACTAGATAAATATATACAAATTGAGATATTCATTTCTCTGTTCTTAAATCGAATAACGCGTAATAGGCCGATTTGCCTGAAAATCAACGTTTCTAACCCCGTGTTCATCGTATAGCTAATCAGGAGCTGACTAAAGAATCAGCTCCTGATTAGCTATACGACGGAAATTGCCGGAAATTGTGTGTCTGAACGCTAACGTCGTATAGCTAATCATGATTAACGAAACAGGGGTTTGAGCATCGTTTCGTACGAGAGCTGACTATAGAATCACGATCGTTTTGTGTGTGAACAACCGGTCGCTCGTTTAATCATGATTAGCTATACGAGACTCGTATAACTGGGCGGGGCTTAATGCCCCGCAGACAGAAAAAAGACAACACACTGCGCAGTAGCAAACTACGCACTTATACGATGTTTCGTGCAGCTGAATGCCACCTGTTTTGGGATCTTGTTTTGTGTGTGTGAACTTTCGGGTAGTTTAGTTAATCATGATTCTTTATACGACGTTTCATTAGTCATGATTCTTTAGTCATGATTAAGGGATGAAAATTTGTGTGTGTGAACACGCTGTAAACGTCTGTTAGATCAGTCAAAGGTTTGTAAAATATAACTGTGTGTCTGAAACATGTTCCAAAACGCTAATCCTCAGTCAGACAAAAGAGATTACGGGAGATGATGAATATACATTCTAAATTCCTGCCCGATCACGCGTTTTGACATGTAGGTCTATACGTATTTTGTTCAGGGACATCATCTCTCCTTGACTTCCCTGACTCATCATGCAGTGACACATTCGTTTTCTGCTCGAGTTGGATATGGTCATGATGACTGTAGTCAGCCAGTGATGGTCATGGGGGTATAGCCAAGGTTACTATATATAAACGGGTACGGTGGCGGGGGCGGGGGCGGGGGGGGGGGGGTCAATGGGGAGTTCTGTTTTCTGTTTGATCATGATGACTGTAGTCAACCAGTGATGGTCACGGGGGAATAATCAAGGTTAATCCATGTATATAGGAGGGGGGGGGGGGGGGGTAGGGGTAATGGGGATGTAATGTGTTCTGCTCGAGATAACGATAGTCATGATGACTGTATTCAGACCTGTGACGGTCACAAGACATGACATGGGCAGTACCAGGAAGAAAAAATAGACTGGAGAGGGATGGGGTCGATTTGGTGCAATGTCTTCTGCTCGAGCTGGCTATGGTCACCATGCATGTCATGCCTGTAGTCAGCCAGTGATGGTCATGGGGCAGAACCGGGGGTATCAAAACCAAAAAAGGGGGTGGGGTTCAATCAGTGGCGGATCTAGGGGGGGGGGGGGGGGGTTAGGGGGTTTAAACCTCACCCCCCCCCCCCCCCCCCTTGGGCTGCCAAGTGAAAATGTATGAAAAAAAGTGAAAAAAAGTGAAAAAACAATTATTTACGGGCGTTCAAAATAGCAAAAAAAATTCGCCGCTTCGCGACTCATGGACGAAGCAAAAAGCTAGATCCACCCCTGTCAATGGTGGTGTATATAGTGTTTACCAAGTGGCACATCCGGGGGTACAATCAAGTTTGTACTCTTGTTTCCAATATGTATACCTTTTTTTTTTTTGTAAACTATTATAATTGATTTGTAATGACTTTGTTGGAAACATGAATACATTGAAAATTAATTGAATTGAAGTGCAGGGGGTGAGGCATCGATGCATGTAAAAGGGATGGGGCAGCCTGTGTGTCATAAGTAAGATTCGTCTTATGCATTGCCTTATTATCCCTCTATGAACCAAAGTCTACTGAAGTCACGATCTGAGGAAATCTGAGGAACTTGACTTCTTACCCTAAATTAGTCATCATGATACATACGTTGAGAATTTTCCCACAAGCGGAAAGCCCTCTGAAACTGTATTCGTTTAACCTCCCTGATCTCTGAACGAATCCCCCCTTAAAGCTGAACGTAAAGGTTGGCATCTTTCGGAAATAGGGTGCAAGAGGGGGCAATAGCGGGGCAGAATCCATATGTGCCCCACTCCCCCCTCCCCACCCTCCACTTAGATTCACCAAGTGGTGGTCGATATGTAGCCACCAGTAAAGGATTCACTCACTCGCATGTTTTCTGCTTGACCTAACGATAGCTAGTCGCTGAGCCATGGCAAAGCCGGTATGAGGCATATTTACTAGACATTTTCCCATTTCCGCCTTTAGTAGTGGGGGTGGTGGTGGTGGTGGTGGTGGTGGTGGTGGTGGTGGTGGCGGTGGTGGTGGTGGTGGTGGCGGCGGCGGTGGTGGTGGTGGTGGTGGGGGTGGGGATATTAAAGAGGGTTAATCTCAGTTGTGTATGCGACGTTATTATTTTAAATATAAACACAAGGAATAAAATTAATACAAACATGTACATTCATTTTAAATTTTGCGGTGGAGCCGATTATAAAATTGCGACGTTTAACATAATATGTAAGTCATAATATACTGTTGTGTATACATCGAACATAGATCAATAATCATATTAACATAGCCGAAGAAAGATAAATAATACAGGTTATAAAGTTATTATTGATAACACTTACAGTATGGATAAGCATTCTACATACATTCTGACACAGGATAGGTAGACTAAAATGACAACAAAGATATACTGATATGGACAATATTTTATAATATTCATTACTATTTAAAGATCATTGAAGGCGTTCGTTATTCTTATCGCTTCAATTACATTGTATCATTTTGCAAACATCTTCATCTGCATCGTTTCATAAATGTTTCATCGGAGGAATGATCTCAAACTTTAAAGTTAAACAGATCACAATGCTGACGAAGGCTGTACATGACAGCTGAACAACATGTATATATTTGATTATTTATACTGTAAGGAAGTGGTTTTAATTAATGGTGAATCATTATACGCATACACGTTCATCTGCATTTGTATTTCATAAGATGAAAAATATGACTAAAATGTTTACTCTTAATATTATATAATTTTCTTCCTTCTTTAATTGCAGAAGCGATCACAAGACTCTTGGAACATGAACGATGTATTTCCAGAGGCCGGTGAGTCTTCTTATCATTCTCATCTTTACATTTTCATTTGAACCACACTCACGCGCACATTGCATACACATTTTAATTCATACAAACTCTGATTCTATGCGTAACACATTCAAGGTCAAACTAGATACGGTCGGAATCAGTGGCGTGGTTATACGGGAAGGGGGGGTGGGGGGGGGGGGGGGGGGCAAGGGGGGCAAATGCCCCGAATATTTTGGGGGAATTCCGTCAAAAATGGAGAGTACATGAATAAATTTGCCCCCTCAATATTTCGCGTGCCCCCCAATCAGTCCGAGCACGCTAACTCAATCGGTCAGAATCATACGATGGCTAGCCGCAATACAAATATCGATTTTATATGATTTTACTTTCAAAGTTGCGCCTCTTATTATTGTGTGAGCATTGGCAAGGAAAGCACTAACCCTTTGCTTTTGGAGACTATGTGTGTCATACACTAAATCTGTGTAGATTGATAATTGAGTAGAAAATGGGTTACTATAGAAGAAAAAAGCCTGGCCAAATGCGTGTCCCCCGTCAAGCATCGCAAGCATAAGTTTGAAGGGAAATATTTGTGGTTTAGAGGACGCTTCACAACACATTTTATCAACCATTCATCATATTTTGTACATGTCAACAATGTTACTAGACCCCTTTAAGAGGGAGAGTGTTATGCGGGGTTGGCCGTAAGAGTACTTCCCAGACGAGAAGATAACGGTTGCTATGGCAACCTCATCGATCCTCGGCAGCTCATTAGGGCGGCGTTAGAACCAGTGGGAGCCAGTGGTGCCCTGGGGTAGAAATCTGCTAAATGAAATGGCATCATGCTGCATATAGTAGGGGTTAAACACTCTCGGCATATGTCATCACTTTGATATGAATTAGATTATAAATAAGATATTAGCCGCATTCGGTAGAGGCCATCTTGCCGATATTTAATATTCACGTACAATTATTTGCAACGGGAGAGGGGTGACATAATTTTATCAAGTTCCATCAAATCGCATGATTAAACACTGCACGGCAAATTACATCTGTTTTAAAAGGAAAGAGTTACAGCCAATATCAGGGTCTAATAAACTTCCAACTCAGCACATTGTGACTAGTTTCAGATAAATTGAGTGTTCACTATACTGTATGTCTTGAGCAAAAGTATAGCTGACGAAAATATATTTCCAACTGGTGATGAGAAATGTGCCCTAGGGTAAAATGCTAAATCAAATTTCAGCTTAGCGAGCCAAGGGCGGGGCATGTCTTGAGAACACGTTCACTACTTTCGTTTGAATTTGATTTGAGCGATGTTGCCTCGTCTCCTCTGTATTGATATTGTCATCAACATGATGTTATGTGTCAGTATAAGAGCTTTCTTCCAAAAGGCGCTAAATCCACTTTTTCAACTTCCTAGGAAACAGGTTTCTTTGTCCCACTTCCTACACGTGCCTATGGGAATATGAAAATTGAACTTTCTATATTTTGATTTTTAGTGAGTTATTTGTCGTAAAATGTGGATTCCTAGATAGCTCCTAGATATATCGTTAACTCAATTTTTATGGAAAGTGGATTTTGCGCCTTTTGGAAGCGAGCTCTTATTATTTTCACGGTAAGCAAGTAGTATACACAGACTGTCCATATGCAATATAGAGACACTATTCTTCCAGTTGAGATTTTTACCAATATTCTTAGCGAAATATTATGAATGGATGATGATGCACACTCGAGAAGGGTGTACAAGGAACATTTTTGCCATGGGCACTGAGGATTATGTGGCCCGAATAAAATGTTTTTTGTTTTTGTTTTACCTGACAAGCAAAAAAAGAAAAGAAAAAAAAAAGGGTTCTCATCACTCATGCATCTGCCCCCAAGATATACACGTTATGTGATTTGCCCGAATGTAAAGTGACTTTGCCTGAATATGATATTCTTTTTACCCGAATATATCATTTCAACAATCGCAACCCATTTCATTTTCCTGTTACCATAAGCCAAGCAACAAATGCAAGAGAAATATGAAAGCTCCGTGTGATTTTGGTTGAATCTGAGTTCATGTTAATGAACGGCAAGCGAATTAATTCGATCCTGGGCATTTTGGGGTGGAGATTTTCGTCACGGACTGTAACATTCATGTATGGAATTGCATTGGGTGCAGCGCTTTTGGCATCATCAATATATGCACTAAAAACAAAATGGACCATCATGAAAAATAATGTTTGCCTTCGGAAAAAAATTGAAGCACGTGATGCAAAGTAGTAATTTTGTTTGCGAAATTTAGTCAGTGAAACAGATAAATAAATTTGATTGAAAGTGACTCTTTTTTTCTTTACATTTTCCTGGAGATGCTCTGTAAGCCTTGAGAAACGACATTATTGCGTTTTAGTGACAGCATGATCAACCTATATTTTGAATGTTTAATAAACTGTGTTATGTTAATATTCCTTTCTAAAGCCTTTATCGGGAAATATTATAATAAGGAACAGCTTGATAAATTAAATAAGGCACCCCATTCTGGAAATTAGATGATTGTTCAAAAGAACTACACATTTTAGGAAACAGGCGTTTGAACGTTATAGAATATGTGAACTTCTTTCTAAATTAGTTATCGCTTATAATTGTGACGTCATTTATAAGCAGTTTGGCACGTTTGATTTGTATATTGACGTGAGATGAAGGTGAAATGAAGGTGTGGCCCTTGATAATTGTCTTCACAGTCCCCCAAAACCACAATGTGACCCAGTCCCCTGTAAGCACTTCTTATTCAGGATTTCTCGCTATGCCCATTTAAATTGAGCTAACTATATAAAAACTTACTATTTAAAAGCTAAATATTCTATGTATTTACATAATCAGGAATAACATCTTTAGATCTGGACATATAGAAAATGCTAAAGCTCCGCCCCCTGGACCCCCATGGAGATTACCAATGTGGGTATCCCTTGAATGGTTCCATTCAGGTTGCCACCAGGCTGCTTGCAATGTGTACTTTAATATAGGTTTTCTCGGCCTATTTCGTAAGCTTCTCATTCGTGTTGATAAGCGTGTCATTCAATTTCGCGAAATTGAGCTGAAGGCTTGCAATTGTGGTTCAAAATTGAACTTTGTTCGTACGATTTAGCTCTTCGGTCAAGTGATTTACCACTTTTAGAATTCAATTTAAAAAACACGCTATTTGCATTCAATTTCGCCAACGGATTTCACGGAAGGCGGTAATACGTAATCACAAATTTTCTCGCTTTAAGTTGAATGACGATTTTACGAAATAGAAACATGTTTCAAATCGAATGCAAACAAAATGTTTTCGAATGATTGTTGCGGCCCATATGAATTCGAATGCTAAAAAAAAACGAATTTGAACTGCAAAATACAGCTGCAGTGACAAATCGGCGAAATTGAATGCACACAAAATTAATTCGTGTGGCCAACTCACGAAATTGACCAAGAAATCCTATACTCATGCAGCTACAACACTGCCTCCGCCGATGATAAGTTGAAGATGAAGAGATAATGGTGTAAAATCTGCCCGTGCCCCTGGGCAAGGGCGGTGATATGCATCACTATCCTCTTGGGTAGTGACCACACACCTATGAATAATTCGTTTGACCTGGTTATTGGCCACACGGTATATTAAGAAGTAAATTTATGCATGCGAACTTTCTGATTTCGAGACATACATCACAATTATAACCTTGTATAAATCTCACCCCACCAATATCGTGTGTTATAATTATTAACCTATTGCTTACTGTTGCTTTAATTGACTATATGGGAATGTGTATGATGTGTAAGGGTTTATAATATATATGTTTTGTTCATGTACATAATTATCAACTGCCTGCATATGACTGTTTTCATTAATCTCTGATGTACATTCTGCCAAGACTCTTAACTGATTTTTGTACACAGGCGTTTTAAAGGAGATAATCATTCTTCTGCGTCCCTGTTTCCTCTTTACTCTAAAGATGAGAAATGAACTTTGAAACAACAGTTACATAGCAATGCATGTACTGCAGCCCGCATACCTAGAACATTTGAAAAAACTCTTGAATACCATGAATGGCAACTTCTTTTTCTCATTAAGGAGGATTTATTGTATTTTTAAACATTTTGATTTGGATATGAAATAAATAAATAAAAAAGGTTGAAATACAAGATTATTATGTATTTCTCACAATTTACAGATGCCTGCACGCATGTGGAGTGCCCGAAAGGCAGCGAGTGTTTCGTGAACAAGACCACCAACACGGCGGAGTGCATCTGCCGCCCCTACTGCAAGCCCCACTACAAGCCCGTGTGCGGATCCGATGGCGTGCTCTACGACAACCACTGCGAGCTGCATCGATCGGCGTGCCTCAGCGGCCAGCGCATTGTCGTGCACAGCCACGGGTGCGAACCGCAGCCTCTGTCCGATATAGCGACCACCAAGAGTAAGCGCATTACCTTCGGTATGACATAAGTGCTGTCTTCGAATTTAGTTTTTGCTTATAACTCATGTAAATCTTAATGACCAAACATAAAATTGGTTATATTCTGAGAATAATAAATGGACGCTTACCTACTTTTCCTTCATAGTTTATAACTTTTCCACAGGATAATCCTATTTCTATTTATATTATAGAAACAAAAATGTAAATAAAGTCACACAGCAAAAACGTTTTTGTTAACGGAACGAAGCATTTAATATGTATCCACACATCTTCATCAGTCTACCCACCAGAATCATTTTATAGTAAGCTCAAGTAATTTTAAACATATCGATTTATAAAATTTATTTTCATGCCCTGCAGATTCACAAATTAGTTGTACTACTTTCGAAATGTAACGTACATGTTCAATCATATTTCATCACACGTAATTGTTGTAATACGAATTAAAGCATTATTACAAATTAACTAAATCAATGATAAGATATTTAAATTCTAGTTAACAAATCATTACTTTTAAGCTTCATTACAATGTTTAAATGAGATAAATTAATAATTATTTATAGACAAAATCCTATCATACAAGCATTTTGATTATGTCAGTTAGAAAATGAAGTTCATTAAAATATATCGCTCACTTATTTTTTTCCAGCTCCGATTCCCTCGCTGACCACGACTGAGGACCACGAATGCACCCTCGAGGAGATTGCTCAGCTGAAGGAAGTCCTGATCGACCACTACAGAGAACAGTTCAACAACCCGTACGATGACGACGTTACACCATGTAAGAATGAATAGGCCTATACTGCATGATTATATACGCACCTCTGTCAATTCATAATGTGACATATAGTTGAACAATTATTATGTCCTTGCCAATAATTATCATGAATACATTAGACATATAATTACGTCGAACTCACTACAATAGTTGATAATAACTATTGCTTAGAATTATACACATTGTTAAACAATATGAATTTAGATTAACAAAGTCATGATCGTAGCAAATTTTACTTCACTGAATACTATGTTAATAGGCATACTAATATGGCGCGCGGTGGTGTGGATAGCCTCAAATAACATTGATCTGATAAAATCTTTATGTTAAAACAGGTCAAGAACATTTTGCCACACATAGATTAGATCTATATCACCTAATTCGGACCATAACCGACCCTAAATCGAGCTCTCTGGTTCGATCTTTTTTCCACATCGATGGATGTCTTCACTCACATCGAACGAGTCTGACTTCCTTATGTTCCTTTCATCGATGATTTTACATGATATGATTGATACAATTTTTATGAGACCAACCGGATGCCATATGCTACAAACGTGTAAAGCCCTCCGCACACAGAGCCGACTCGACCCGATCCGACTGGTTTTCAGTCAGTCTAGAGTCGGTTTCGCTCAGTCGGAGCCGAATCGGCCTCGAATGACCTCCGACTGGCTCTTGAATGGCAAAACCTGAGTACTGAGGCAACGCATACTGAGTGAAAACCAGTCGGATCGGGTCGAGTCGGCTCTGTCTGCGCCGGGCATAACATGTTGAATCGGCCTCGAATGACCTCCGACTGGCTGTTGAATGGCAAAACCTGAGTCCTGAGGCAACGCATAATGAGTACATTCAAGTGAAAACCAGTCGGATCGGGTCGAGTCGGCATTATGTGCGGATGGCTTAATACCTGTAGGGAAATCAGCTATCTGATGAAGATATGAAGCTAGTTAAGCCCGGCGCAGACAATGCTGACTGGACCCTTCCGACTGGTTTTCAGTCAGGCTAGAGTCAGATTCGCTCAGTCGGAGCCGATCCAACATGTTGAATCGGCCTCGAATGACCTCCGACTGGCACTTGACTGGCAAAACCAGAGTCCTGAGGCAGCGCATACCGAGTTAATCAGGCTGAAAACCAGTCGAATCGGGTCGAGTCGCCTCTGTCTGCGCCGGGCATTAGATATCTTCATCAGCAATCAACTCATTATTATACCTCAAACTGAAATATATATATCGTCAGATTTCGTCCGTCTCGCGTAAAATTATTTTAGAACTATATTATATATCATATATTATTTAACATACTGGTTTACAGTGTCTTTTACAAGAACATCATTCACTGTGAAATGACGGATATAAGCGTAGATTCAATTGAAATATATATATGAATAGTTGCTTAATTGTTCTGCCTATTCCACACAGTCATCAGGCCTGCTATAGGGGTGGCTAACTGTTGTTAATGCTGAGGTAAGCCATGATTTTAGTATGATTCGCAGTGACCCAAAATGTTAAGTTATCCTACTTTTCAACCTCATTTTATTCCTTGTTATCGCTAAATTTTCAGTGAACAACAAATACGTGGTGAGCCTGATTCTGAATCACTACGACATGGACGGCAATAACGCGATATCCCGCCAAGAAATGGACTCGGCCATGAACCTTGACCGCGTGACGGACCTGATACCCGGATGTTCGTTCATGGACGTGTTGGAAGCGGGTGACGCGGACTCCGATGGGCAGCTGAGCGGAATCGAGCTCTACCGCGCCTTCAGTAAGGAATGCTCCTCTTAAGTTTCATTCAACAATGGATATGATACAAATTACCATTACATTATACTATCTGACACTTTCAAACATTCATACAAAAAACAAATAATTATGAGACAACAATTATGACCCCAAATTGAAAGTATCACAAAATTACATAAACCCTAAAAACATGCGTTCTTTCTGTATATTATCTACAGACATCAAAGCAGTGTCGTTGTCCGGTAGCCAAGGTCGGTGATAACATTGCCCTGCAGTGAGAGCTGCCTTCAGATCATCAATAGACTACATAACAAAACAAAACATCAACAAATTATATCAACATGACCCAAAATAACATGCATTATTACAGATAAGGCTGTATCGTTGTCCGGTAGACTAGCACAGCGTGTGACTGTAGCCAAGTTTTGCGACAACATTGCTCTGCCGTTTGAGCTGTATTTTGAGCATTAACCTACCAACAGATCAACCAACAAACATATATTTAAAAGTTACAAAAGCATGGAAAATAAAATATGTTTATATTGGAACTTCCACAGATATCAAAGCCGTATCGTTGTCCGGTAGCCTAGCACAGCGTGTGACCGTAGCCAAGGTTGGTGACAACATTGCTCTGCCGTGTGAGCTATCTTCAGATCATCAACTGACCATCAGGTGGACCCGAAACAACGCACCTCTGACAGAGCTACAGGAATACCAAGGAATTCGGGTATGTAACTAATAAACACACGATGATAACATATTTCATGAAAATAGCGCTTAAAGGACAATGAAAACCAAGCAAGATATTGATTTTAAAGACTCTATTGCTCTTTGAAGATTGCCAAATTGGCAACGCAATGTGATAAGTTTGTGGACAACACCCTTTGTGTTTTGTACGCAAATTAACTAATGACGGCACTTCGCAACTTTAACCCATTGCAAACGCGATCGTGATATGTCATTCAAATCTACTTAGTATTGAACCACATGGTGGAAATCGGTTCAGCACTTGCATTGTATGTAGTCAACGTGTTAAATTAACCGTGTGTATTTTATTTTGAGGACAAATAGCCTATACCTAGTCCAAACTGGACCTGCTGTCTTAGAAATACTGTAAATCATTTGTGGTCATCTAAATGGTCCCTAAACTATCGGCGTGAACAAATTAAGCCACCATCTTCCATGTCTTATACGTCATACGCAATCTGTAATTTTCGTGTAGAAGAAACCTACTTATCTCATGTCGCCCCTTCAAGAAGCGCTAGGTCCATAATTTAGATCTATGAATAAATCATGAACTGTATGTTTGAAGAGTTTGTCGTATTTAATATCACATCTCTTATTCATGAACATACATCGTGTGGTATGAAATGCATATTTATCATGGGGTGCAAAGGCACATGACAAACAAAATTGTAAATCATACGCATACAACATGTAAAAAGGGGCCAACAAAATGCAGTACGTTGTTATGCATATTACAGTTTAGCTAATTTAGTTGGCGGTAACGTCTTCAAATATGTATTTAGTAACTGATATTTTCCGCTAAGTTCACGATCGCTAGTGAATGTACTGAATTGTGTCTATCTATCTACATACATTATCCAGGAATTCAATAGAACTAATACTTTGTCTTTCCAGTTGTATCTATCTATCTATCTATCTATCTATCTATCTATCTATCTATCTATCTATCTATCTATCTAGATATATATCTATCTACATGTATCTATCTATATATCTATCTATCTATCTATCTATCTATCCATCTATCTATCTATCTATCTATCTATCTATCTATCTATCTATCTATCTATCTGTCTATCTATCTATCTATCTATCTATCTATATATCTATCCATCTATCTATATATATCTATATATATATCTAGATATATATCTATCTACATATCTATCTATCTATCTATCTATCTATCTATCCATCTATCTATATCTATCTATATATCTATCTATCTACCTATCTATCTATCTATCTATTTATCTATCTATATATATATATCTATTTATATTCCACATACTAAGAATCTTGCTCTACGATTGGTCAAAAGTTAATCACGTGATGAAATATAGTTTCGCCCATCATTGATGGGAGAAGAAAAGTTCGTTACACTGTGTAGATATTTTGGGTGAAAGTGCGTTGCACTCACTAGATAGTCGGTAAAAGTGCGTTGCACTGTGTAGATATTCAATTGTTCGCGCGCAAGTATACACGTGCGCGTGTTAGTGCGCAGAAAGGTAGCGCGCTGATGCGCAACGTTTGCGCGCGGCTACGCTTAATAGACAATGGTATAAGCGTCTTTGACTTTTAATCATAAATCTTGTTCATGTGCAGGATTGACGAAATTAAAATAAAAGACTCGATCAGTTGCTCAATATTCCAAACCTTTTAGCCCTTTGTGTTAGTTATAGGTCGTTTGTGATCAAAATAATTGATGTCGAATATAAAGCAAATAACCACCTTTTGGTTTCAGGCGATGGCAAACTATCACTTCCTCGGCGATCTGAATGTATACGCTATTTTTCCTCAGCTTCGCTTCGGAAAGATAGCTACATCCAGATCGCCTCGGAAGTGATAGTTTGTCCCATCACCTTCACCAACGGTAATTATTTGCTTACTAACTATCTATCTATCTATCTATCTATCTATCTATCTATCTATCTATTTATCTATCTATCTATCTATCTATCTATCTATCTATCTATCTATCTATCTATCTGTCTATCTATCTATCTATCTTTCTTTCTATGTATCTATCTATTTGAAAGAAACTATGTTTCCTTACGGTGTTTTTTGTAATGTGTTGTTTATCTATCTATTTACATGATCATGTATCAATCCCAAATTAAATATTACTAAATCATTTCTCTTTTCAGTTTTATGCCGGCGATACCTCCCTGTACCTCACTGACATCACCCTGATGCATGAGGGCATCTATGCCTGCTACGCGGAGGGATATGAAGAGGTTAAACAGACACACAGCTTACAAGTACAAGGTGAGTCTTCGGTGCTTCTTGATGACGTCCTCACGTCACGTAAAAAAAAACTGTTCACATGCAAAAAGGTTTCGCGTATCAGCGAGCAAAAGACCAGGGGGGTGTTTCACAAAGATCCTAAATTGAACTTAACTCTAAGTTGGACTTATACATTGTGGATAGCCGTTAGTTTCTTTGGAAAATTGTTGTGAAAGTCCTTTTTCAAAGGCATAAAATGTTGATTCAAACCATTTATATTTTCTATTACCAAGCAGATTGCATTGACATGATTGGTGCAACATTTATGAAAAGTCTAACATTCTTGCTTTGCTGCTTTTGAATTATATCGTATTCCAAGGCTACAAATGGCTCTCCATAATAGTTAAGTCCAACTTAGAGTTAAGTTCTACTCAGGATCTTGGTGAAACACCCCCCAGGGGAAATACTCTGTTTTCTAATATTCGTTTTGATAGTCACTGACACTATAGCCCGTGTACATTCATTAAACTGAGATTGATACTGTACATTTTGCTGGGAGTTTCGGGTTTCCATTTCATCAATGAGTTATTCTGTTTTCTGTAATTCTTAGTTTGACAATCAAGCAAATATTTTTTTCTCGAGTGTATTGCCACTTAGGACCCATACCATTAGATTATTTAAATTGATTATATTGTTTGATTGTAAGTCATGTCAGTTCCACCGAAGGTAACAGTTTGTTGTCAAGCCAGCTGCGGAAGATATGCAGTAATAACTGTGTGCAATACCTCAATGCATTTCCTAGTGCCACAAATGACAATGGGAAAGGACCAGCTAGCTTATACTACCACAGCCGCAAATTATAAATATGATGTATTACATTAATGTATTGTAAATCAGGACAGTACCACCGATGCGGTGCAAGTTTGTCCTCACAGCGGAAGCTAGGCAGTAAGGCCCGCGTGCAGTGACACGCCGAGGGCATCCCGACCCCCTAAAGACATTGACAGTGATGTTTTTGTTACCATAAATGTATATCTTGTTTTATTTTGACAGTTCCACCGACGGTACAGGTGTGTCCCCACAGCCAACTGCGGAAGCTAGGCAGCAAGGCCCGGGTGCAGTGCCACGCCGAGGGCATCCCGACTCCGCAGAAGACATGGACCCGGAACGACGTGCCACTGGGCGAGGGTGATCGCATCGCTATGCAGAGTACGTTACCATGGTTACCTTAGTTACATTTCCGTTTTCTACTTATCTTACTGTGTTATTGGCACTGCAGCATAGTACATGAGGCAGTTCATATTCAACTTTGAGATTTTAGAGATTATTATAAACCACAATTACAACTTACATAATTCTGGACCAACACATTAATATTCCCGTTTTCTACGTTGTGTCACGGAACCACAAAGCAGATGCACTGACATCATACAAATAATAATATTAATAACAAATCATCATGAATACTATTCCTTGGCTTAACAATCACGGTTTTTAATCACGGTGATTAATTTGTTAAGCAGTATTCATTCTTTAGTTTTAGAATAATTACATGTTTCGTGTATGCAACAATCCCTTAAACAGAAAAGAATGACATAAGAAATACAATATTTATATGTTTTATTTTATGATTGGAATAACCTTGTCATTGTAACGACTGAGATATTTATCCATCTGATCTCAAGGTCACTCCCTTATTGCAAAATTCACTAATATTCGAAGAAAACTTACACAACGTACCCTTTCCTCGTGTCTTACAGACAAGAACGGGAGTGTGGTGGTCACGGAACTGTCTTACCCTGACACGGGTGTTTACAGATGTACAGCTACAAACCCCTTGGCTGAAGCACACCAGAGCGCCTCAGTCTTTATACAGCCACATGACCGCCGTAAGTATAATTACAGTTATAATTATGAGAAGCTAAAGATATACAGCTACTCTATGCAAAATGTATGTAAATTGAAGTCTTTCAAAGTATGTTCATTGTTTGTGGGGCCAACTGCTAAGCGATACATCACCAGATCACCACTTGAAATCTAAATGTCTTTAAATTCCAGACTCTAGAAAAAATACTCATATATATTTGTTTGCTATAAAGTATTTTTCCGTCTTAGTGAGTCAAACACAATTTATAATAAATTATATTGGTCTGCAGCTCTGTCACAGAGACATCTACATCTACATGACATTGTGTTCTTGTTCCACCGGGACGACATTCGAACGTTCAGAACCTAACGCCCATAATCTAAGATTTGATTAAATATTCATTAACAAAATATAAAATCTATTCTTTATCAAATCTATTTTGTAAAATTTATACGGTTGGTCAACGTGGTTAACTAATTCTGTATAACAAATTGATTTACTTGACTTGTGTTGTGCGCTGGATTCTACATTCTTCAGGAATCGGTGCAATCAACGAGTATATAAGCTACGATTTCGTTGTAGACTTAACTCAATCGGGTACGAACTTTTATTGTTTTGGTCTACAGCTCTGTCACCGGGACCTCTGCACGTGTTCTACC
Source organism: Echinarachnius parma (assembly GCA_037951105.1). Classification (NCBI taxonomy): domain Eukaryota; kingdom Metazoa; phylum Echinodermata; class Echinoidea; order Clypeasteroida; family Echinarachniidae; genus Echinarachnius; species Echinarachnius parma. Next base: position 38,243 of record JBAMJV010007520.1, read on the forward strand.
TGTTCCACCGGGACGGCATCCAGACGTTTGAACCCGATACCTGCGGCTTCAGGCTTGCCCTCACCGGCGCGAGCACTCTCCCGGACACCGCCCAGACCCTATGTAGTATCGACTCCGAGACGGAGACCAGGCGATGCGTGTGGGGCGATGCAGTGAGTGTGGATGATCGCTACATATATGCCTCTCAGCCGACAGAGAACAGGCTGGTGGTCCTCGATGCACATTCGCAGAGAATCATTGAGGTATGCAACCACCTCATGTTTCACTTAAGATGTAACGTCGTTTTGTTAAAGATTCAATTCTTTTTCTTGACACACTACATGTTGTTTGGGGAGCATCAACTTTGAAATCGATGCGTACACGTATATCTCACATATTCCCGCAAGCACTTTGGAGAAGCAGAAAGCTATTCATTACCGTTCACGATTCAGGATAATCAGATTCTCACCTTTCCATTTGTCAAATATCATCCAATTTCTTTTTACATTAACGTTGTATTCTTTATTTTGACTACTTTCTTTAAGCCATTTTGTATATTGATCAAGGATTTTGTGTGTGAATTGGAGCTCTGCATTGTCTGGTTCCTGATCCTACGTTCTGATTAGAAACTGCACGCAGATGGAAACAATATGAAGTTACCCAAATAAATGTGAAAGAATTACACATTCATTTTAGAAACTAACTTGCTAACATTCATACCTTTTCTGCTTCTTTCTAACAGGTGATCAGTACAGACCATCAGCCGGTATCTATGCAGTATGTCAAACACACCGATTCCCTCTGGGTCATATGCCGTCGCTCCGATGACGAGCTGAAGGCTGGACGCCAGTCCATCGTCGTGGTCAAGGCGGCTGGTCTACCAGGCCCACACCACACTGTCCACACCGAGCCTGTCGGACATAACTTTGACCTAGTCGAGAACCTCTTCATCCCCCAGGAACAGATTCCTAACCAGGTTGGTTTTCTCGTTGCATTGCTAGTTCTCTGATTTGTTCTTCCGTTTTTAAACCAAGTCATATGAACAATGTAATCCGGTAATTGTGTTTACAAACCTTAAACGAAGGCTTTGCATATAAATTCGTTGTCACTTCACACATTGTCGAATGGAACCCGTAGGACCCTGTATTAACCATAATATTGGAATTGCGAAATCTAGTATAAATATGGAACGGCTTAATATGAAACAAACACCCAGGCTGCATTAAATTATTGTCATACAAATTAATATCATACAGTTTCTTGGAATTTTGTAATTATATTCATGATATTGGTTGTGATATAATTGTGATAGCCATGATCAAGGTATTCTTAATTTACGTACTGGCTAGATAAAAACAAAAGTGAGGCTGCATTTGTGGAAGTACTTTGGTTTTTGCATGTTAACAATACTAAAGTGGGAAATGTACAATGTTTATTACTAACATATTGCTGTTACAGGGCACCATGAACTTCGGCTACATCGTCCACCACGACCAGCTTGGTCTTCACAAGGTAGACCTGGTCCGCATGGAGCGTGCCTCCCAGATAGATCTCACTGCCTACCAGTGTCACCCAGACGCCGTCAACTTCGTTGCCATCGGAGGAAGTGTCGTCATCAACTGCCGAGCCACCGACGACGCCCCATCCAAACAGATCATCGTTGACTACCTGACAGACAGCGTCATCAAGGTCAGTGAGGGCATCCGCGGTCGTCCGTACGTGTCTCCAGATGGTCGATACGTCATCAGCGTGGACGGCAGCCACCAGTACGTTCACGTGCAGAAGGTTCTGCAGGAGTCGGGCAAGATCAAGATGGCCTTCGAAGTAAAGACCAACCTCCGCATCAGCGACGTCGGGTTCTTCCCGAGCAAGACGACGCACACGTACGACGTATACGCGACGTCGCGTGACCAGCCAGACATCCTGTTCATCGACCTCGAGACCGGATACGTGAAGACCATCACCGGAGTGCAGAACCCGATTGACGAGGCTGACTGGCCGTGGGATAGCCGCAACCGCAGGATCGTCAACAGTGGCTTCTTCGACCCGTATCTCGCCACACCCGCCGCCAACAAAGAGATCGTCATCAACGGACTTCTACGGAAGGTGCATTGCGACATTGATGACATCGCCGTAGCTAACGTCATCGTATGGATCGGCAAATGTTAGATAGGGATGAAAGGCAGACACTGACTTTAGTTTTGCTTCGGAGAGTTCACATACGGTTTTTGTTCGCACTGTGTATAATAACGGGCAGTACCAGCCACGTCGGCATTCTAATCTTTTGTATGTTTAGTCTGGACTCTTTCCGCACATTTCTGCGTTTATTTTAGACTCTATGCACAAACGTTTGGTTTATCTTATTTCTTGTATATATTTGTTTGTATTTTTATTCAAGACAAAATATTTACTTTTTGAGGAAAAATATGTTTGTTTTTTCTCATAATTTCCCTTCCCGAGTCAAATTTTATTTTATCAATAGAACATTTATTGAAGAACCTTATTAAATGTGAGATGTGTTCCTATTTTCCAGGAAGTATATCTCATGTAATATAGCACTTAATTTTAATCTGAGCACATAGATCAAGGCTTGCTTAAATAACAAGCTTTCATATTAGGTTGAATTTGCGTGCAAAAATATTCTCTTTACAAACTTAAACGTGTAATAGCATAACTTTGTCAAAATGTTTGTAGATAATCATTATGAGTTATATGTAAATACTTGATTAAATATAATGTATAAAATAGTGAGATGATACTAGTACACGTAGGTTGCTGAATTTTTATATAGGGAACAGCACAATATTGACATCCATGTAGATTATACTTTATAAAATTGTAGATAAATATTAGAATAGAGAAAGTAAACATAATCGGATGAATGTCCCTTTACGTTTTTTCATGTTTTTAGGACATTATAAAGACATACCTATCAATGTAATATATAAGGCTTAACTTTCAAATACGATCTCTTATCAATGTGCTTTTCTTTCATATTATGTTGCATGTCTTATGCTTACTTTTATAAACAACTGTTGTTCTTGTCCGCTGAACATATTGTTAACTCATGTCATGCCAATGGTATTTCAGCTCTATAGGCACTGTGTGTTGTGTGATTGCAAATTCGCACAATAAACACTGTAAGAGTCCAACTTCTTTCACACCGTCTATCTATATAACATGACGAAACGTCAACACGACATGATTATGACGTCACTCGCGACTTTCTAGAAATCGCTCCAACACAAAATCAACAGGAACATATTATACCGCTCTGGCACTATTTAATACATCGCGAAATTGGTGTGGTATTTGGTGATTATGTCAGATCCAATGTAAATTAATATTTTGATATATCAATATATCAATGGGAACGATCATATCACTCTGGCGCGATGTTCTAAGTCGCGAAAGGCATGAAAGGGGTGTTCGGTAATCCTGTCAGATGCAATGTGAAAGACCCTTTAATATAATGTTGTATCTTATCACATCATTTTTCAATTATCATTATCATGTTGTTTTGCCGGTGGTCGTGCGTGCGTGATGTCTTCTATCCTATCGCATCGTGTTTCAATATCATTATCATATTGTTTCGCCGGAGGTCGTGCGTGCGTGGGTGCGTGCGTGCGTGCGTGCGTCTTGATTCGATGTTGTCAATATGCAGGCAAGTCCAGAAATGAAAGACACGAAAGTTGGTATCGATTAGTATCGTTTCAAACGCCCTCACTCGGTAGAACCGCGTTTAGTCTCCATTATTTCCCATAGACGCGTGTACAAACGCCATAACATTTCACTTTTTAAAGTATGAAAACTACTTTAAATGAAAAAATACAAGACGGGGCGGTCATACAAATTTGACAAGCTATCTTATTATGCCATTCGCCTAATTTATACTTCATCACACAGAGTTCCCACAGAAGTCATGATTTTGGGCGATTTTTTGTCAGTCTCTCCATAGACTCGCGTGTTAAAGACACGAGTAGACCTACTTTCGGCCTCAAAATTTACAATTTTGTCGACCTTTAAAAAAAAAATACAGGGCGGACGACGAAAGGTTAACACTTCAACTTTCATATCTAGGTGTTCATTTTCTAAAAACTATAAATCTCTTGGTTCCCACAAGCTATTTCAAAAACGAAATTTTCAATTTTCCTTAGCAACACGAGGGAAACAAGGCGTATCTAGAGAAATGTGGGCGTGGCTAGCTTTTTGTAAACAATGAATGCACATTGCAATATAGCGATATGCATATCATGTCATGCGTCATACACGAAAAATGTAATATTTTGAACGACGCGACGATGACGCCGCGCCCATCAATCATCGATGCTTACACTATTGTTTATGAGTTATAAGAAGAAATACATCTCCACATTCTTCAACAACCTTGTGAAATCAGGTAAGATATTTTGTTAACCGTAAATTCGTAAGATTAAAACAAATAATTAATCATTGATTAATGGCTGTCAACATCTGACTGTCACTGTGTACTAGTGTGTGAGTCGAGTGTGACTAGTGTCTAGACTCTAGTCTACCGTTCGTTACGCGGTTTACTAATACTGGTAGCTAACTAGCGCTAGCTAGTATAGGCCCTCGCCTCGTACAGTGAGAGTAGTGTGAAGACCAAGTCCAACTCCAACTCCAATAGTCATGACAAATAATTGGTCACATGTTGTTTTTGTTAGGGGCGGCCTTGCCCTTGCGCTTCCTAAAACTTTACTTATTGTAACTCTGCAAACAGGGTCAGGGCAGTGCAACGGCTAGTCTAGCCTAGCCCTAGGCCTAGCCCTAGGGCTAGGGCTAGGCTAGGGCTAGGCTAGGGCAAGGGTATTAAGGCTAACTGTGACCAGCGCTGTGCGTAGCTAGCATGCACAGCTACGCACATCGCTGATCACAGTTAGGGTAAGGCTAGCCGGCCGTTTCAAACTCTCGCACTCGAGAGTACGAGTGAGACTGAGAGTGAGAGTGCGACGAAGTTTCAGTTTCAATCAACAATACAAAATACAACTTACAAGTCTAGACAAGCCACAATGGGCTGGGCCTTGGTTCCCGTAAATATATTATACTAGTACTTAAAATCTTAAGATTTAGTCCGAGTGACTTAACTCAAGTTTGACAGTTATTATTGGTAGGCCTATTGCAAAATGGTATTATTAATACATTAAATATACTACTGTAATTAAAACTATTTTGATAGGCCGAGAGTTATTGAGAGTTAAGACCTAGTCAGAAAATCACAAGTGCTGTTATTATACCCTCCGACACTCAAAACACAATGACTCATTGACTTTATCCACTTATCATAAAAAACAAATCGTCGACAATTAAAAAGCAGGAATTTGAATTACACAAGCTCTGCATGTTTTTATTTGTTTTTGTTTTTAATTCACAGCCGTTAGACGGATCCGGATCGGCCTGAGGAGCAATCGTGGACATCATGTCAATTGAAGCATCAAAAGGCTGTTTCCATCCCTTTGTGTCTGTACAGTACATGCATCGGGTTAGTATATTTGTAAAGCAATACGTACAGTTGATAACCTTGTTTATAATATCAGGGACCGCGGAATGGTTTTGAAAGTGGGGGGGGGGGGGGGGGGGGGCTGATCACATTTGAACTGTAATGTATTTCTTTATTTTATGCTTATGTTTTTCTTTGTTTTTAGCCAAAAAAGTGTGGGGGGGGGGCTGCAGCTCCCCCAGCCCCCCAGTTCCGCGGTCCCTGAATATAGCGAATTTTTTAACGTATAGCATGTCGTGTCATTTATAAAACGGCTGCGCATATAAAAGGGGATAATATAACGTTCACAGTTCAGATCTCTAATCTACATTAATTTTATTAAAGGGATCTAGTAACTTTGTTGACATGTGCAAAAAGTGATGAATGGTTGATGCTGCGTATATTGTTGTTATCTGATGTCAACAGGGTATTGTGTGAAAGTTTCAAGTCAAATGGACGTTGCATGGCCGAGTAATGAGCATAAATGCAAACTGCAAAGTGATATTTACTAACTCACTGCACTCACTTTGTACACGGTTTCAAAACTCCAACGGACAGACGGAGTTTTTATTATCTGAATACTGCAATCGTACATATCTTTGTAACGAAAGGGGGGGAAAAAAAACGAAACCTGTGCCATGATTTTTGTCAATACGAATACAAGGTATGAGGGAACCGCTAGAATTCAAATTGGATTTTTAGGATTTGGACAAATTCTCTTTAAACAAAATTATTGATAAAGTAAACACATGTGATTATATCTTAAGTGGCATATCTGCACCCTAATAATTTGGAAAACAAAATGAAAATATGTGAACATGATTCTTGTTTACATTTTGAGCAAGAGCAAAATCATACTTAGATGAGTGGTGATGTTATTATGTGTTAATTTTAACGTACAATTTCCGATAAAAATGTTTTGTTCTATTTTGTTTGTTCTCTATTTCCCGACATATATAGAATTGCACGGGGCTCAGACCAAATCAACTCAAAATCAAGAGATCAGCAAGTTCTAGCTCCAGCGAGAAGGTGATGGTATGTTACCGTGGCTTTGATAATTAGGTACTACTCACATGGACTCATGCTCGCTGACTTGGTTATAGTATACAGTGTGGCACCTCACAAATGAAAACCTTTGACCACTTCCCAAAATATAGTAACGAAATTATTTAGTCTATCAGATACACGAAAAAGACTGTTCGTGACTGGTATCGTTCTCATAGGAAAACACCCTATTCGATGGACGTAATCATTTCAAAACTTTATTTTGGGCCCCCTCCCGTTTGTTAGGGGCCACCCTGTAAAGTGGTATTTTGTCCGCTCGGCGCTCTCGGTGACAAGGGTGGGTAATTGTGTGGACGAAATGTAATAGTTTTCTTGTATTTACGTAATTCCATTCAAACAGATGCTATTTTAATTGTCAAAAAAAAAAATAACATTACTTCTTAAACCTCTAAAAAATGAAGAAAAAACAAATCTTTTCAATATACCAAACTACAAATTCACAACTTGTTAGTCCTCATTTTGCATTAACATGTTTGTGGAATTATGTTGACATTAAGATCGAACTCGAAAAAGTGTTGGTGATATGATTTATTCTGACTAAATTTATTTAGTTTAATCCATCGTTGAACGTTGTGCTTGTACTAATGAAGTTCACAATCCAAGCATAATGAAAGTGATTCAATCAGAGGTTGTATTGTAATAATATGATGATTGTTTTTGTTTAACTTGGTAAACGGATAATCATCCAGATGGTACATTCAAATGAAATAAGCATTATTACGAGACTGAAGAAGGTTTTGTATAATTATGTGCATACCCTTTAAATCTATGGTGTGTACTCATGTGAGGTTTTGTTGTTGAAGGATGTGAAACAAATATTGAAAGCCTTAACGGAGGAAGAGCTCAAATCAAGTCTTCCATGAGTTAATGATTTAATTTTCTCTTTAATCATTTATGATCAAACCTTACTAATGTTTGCAAAACTCAGAAATATGATTCCCTTTTCCTTCATTTAATTCATTATTTATTTCGTTAGTTGAAAATGCAGGAAACAAGAAGTGACTTTCTCAAAAGATATTTTTGTGCGAAACACAATGAACAACTTGGTATGATTACTTTCGGCAAGCCTTATGAGATTAGGCGGGGAGGAGGGGGGGGGGGCTTTAATCGGAGCTCAGGGTAATTAAATGTTTAGTGATATTTTGGTTGGCATTTTTAATGGGAGGGGAGGAGATCATGTATCGTTATACTACCCACTTGTAAAGTGGTATGAATACTCATACATCGTAATAACACCAGCATGACCAGGTGAGGTGCGAATACCTCGAATTCGAAAAACTAATCACACAACAATAAATTACAAATTTTAGTAATATTTCTGCTTTGCTGAAGAATGTTTTCATCGAAGATTGACTTATCCCCAAAAGTTTAGATTGTGATAAATTATTCAAAGATGATGCTAATAATGGATGGTAACTGAATTAAAAATTATATTACAGTGAACTTTTTTAATAAATTAAAAACAAACTCGAACCTCCAGGAAATGTTTTCCAAGTTGTAATATTCATTGTGTGAAATAGTGAAAGTACGTATGAATAAGTTATAACGTGTTAAGTTATTGATGGAGATGGTCATGTGATGATTGTGATCGTATGAAGTTGATGATGCCTCCCGGAGGGGGGGGGGGGGGGGGTGGGGTGGGGGGGGGGGGGGGGGCGGGGGAGGGTCACTCCCAACATGACTGTCTACGCACCTGCGTCCAAAATAAAAATTTTAAAAACGTCGAAAGGGTATAATTTTATCTTCTCCAAAAGGAGTGATTTTTATCAATCATTACGAAAACCCACAAAAGTGCACTTGTTCAGGTGCACACGTTTGTAGCTGTACGTCGTCGTCGACGTTTTTCTTAAAAAGAAAGGTTGGTTAATAGCACTCAGAAGAAAAACAAACAAAAAGGGTAATTTTCAGATGCACAGGTGTTCGAAATTAGGAGCAATGGACACATGTGGGTCCCTTTTTTTATGAGAGTGACCCCCCCCCCCCCCCCCCCCCCAACACACACACACGGGGGTGATGGTGGGCGATGATGGTATAACATAACAGTTATGATGATGATGATGATGATGATGATGAAGAAGAAGAATCACATATTATGACAATGATTGCAGCATGAAAATAACATAAATGCCATTTGAAGTAAGTGCTATTAATTGCATGTACAAATATAATGTAGGCAAATGGGATAATCATACCACTGCAAAATCCCAATATCTGGAAAGTTATCATACCGTGTTATATGTGACATTATTTGAGAAATATGATGTTGACGAAAAAAACATTTTCAATCTGAACAAACTGTACATTATTTTCTTTTTCTTTGCAGTCGGGCACCCTAAAGTAATGTTTCATGTATTTAGATATACACAAATGTAAATGCATTATAAAGAACAAAAAGACTGCATGTGTTCGGTTTTTTGAGTTCGTTTTTCTCAATGTTATGATATTTTAGATATTTGTATAAATAATAATAAGAGTACTTCAGATCTCAACGTAACCATTTTTACTTTTCCCGACGATGTTTTAAAAGTTTAGTAAATGTTTTGACTCGGCACAGTGCCTCAATATGATAAAACGTCTACATAATTTGTCCATAAAAAAATATAAAAAACATGACGGAGGAAATGTGGTGGTTGTGGTGCAGGCGGGTGGGGGTGTGAGTTGAACATACATGGAGACATGTAATCGTTATTTTGTTCTGAACTTATATATGAATATAGATAAGGGTGTTGCGTACCCAATTTCACGTTCAATCATTTCAAAATAAAACTTCAAGGTTTAACCGATATATTTCAATTGATGTTCGCATAAGATATAATTCATCAATATAAGAAGAAAAATGTAATATCAGACGGCAGACCCCAGAAACAGACGTGTTTCACTTGATAAAAGTATACTCAGTTGATAAATTATATTCAGTAAGTGAATTAATGATTTCTTTGTTACGTCATAGCATAGTAACGGATGCGCGCACTAGTCTTCATTACCATGGAGTGAGTGCGCGTTATGCAATGACGTGAAAAGAAAGCGCGGGAAACTAAAGCGATACCAGTACTACCCCACCTACGCTTGCAATCGGTTGATATCGTCTCTAATTTCTGGGTATGAGACCGTTAATCGGGTAACTAAGAAGTAGTTCCATACACCAGCATAGATATTAACATTAACCATGATGTAGCGATACTAATAGATTGCGCGTTATTTTTACATAATCCCTTTGAACATCAGCTTCTGCTGAAAGGGCCATCCCATCCATTTGTGGGGAAAAAATGACTGAATGACAATTGCTTACGTAATAATAACAATACTTCATGACTTGTATTAGAACAAATTTAATAGATTTATAGCAAAACGTTGGTTTGAATTTGTTTTATGTCCATTACGCGAACGCAGATAAAGATTTCTTTTCCGAACTTCTGGAAAATACGGGAACGTTTTCAGAGCGTTTTCAGAACGTACATTCAGAGTTGTATTGTTTTACTATTTAAAAAAAGTCAACATAGATTTTCTTTTCTTTATTGATCTATGAAATTCAGCAATGAAGTAGAAGAAAGATGTTTGTTTTTGAGTGACGATTGCAATATCTAAAATATTGCAGTATGTATGAAGAAGTAGATTAGTATGATTGTATTATAGAGAACTTAGCATTTCTATTAAAGGGAATCGGTAATATTTTGCCACTCGCGAGACTGATATAGGGTGTATGGTGTACAGTTGAGATCTACCCCTACTATGTACATGCATGGACATGAATAGATCTACTGACTGTTTGTGTAAACGTTTAATGTTGCAACACAAGTATACAAAATACAAGTGTATGATACCGGTAGAAGGAAATGTATTATGTGAGAACATAGTTACTTATTCCCTTCAAAATTTCTTTGCAGCAGAATTGTATTCGAAATTCGTACGTTCAGTTTGTAAACGTCGGAAATAAGAACTAGCATTTATTGTATTCATATCGTATGTAGAATAGAATATACATTGTATTTGTTACAAATGTTACACACGGATAACGAATGTCATTTGTCAATAGACTCCCACAATTTACTTTTCCAATTTTGAACATGTGATATGCCATGCATTATTTATTCACATTCAGTAACCTTATCACTTTTAAGAAATAATACCCCAACGCAGTTTAGAGATGTAATATAATTTGTAGTAGTGTTATTATTGTTTTACTGGCGAGAGAGCGTTAAGGTGTATTGTGCTTTAGCTTTAATACCGGATGAAATATTTCAAGTATGTCTATTATCAAATTTTATGATAATATTTATCACGATTCCTGTGCAATATAGAACAGTAATTATTTTTGGACTGGGGATTAACTTTTGTTAAACAACTCGAATTTAAACTGTAAATCTCATGATAATACAGTTAACTTGCAATGATTGTGTCTGCATCAGTTATTGTGAGAACATTGAATACTGGTCGATTAATGTGGACAATTATGTATTATTTTGTATGTATTAATTCATCGTCTAAGGATAATATTACTGTTGTAGATTTCAAGATTAAATGCAATGACGTATAACTGTTATGTATAAAGTTATATCTATGTATCTATAATTCAACCGCTAATCATGTGTTTGTCTGGACAAGCAGTCTTGCTTTACCTCGCAAGCGTAACCGGACAAATCTTTAACAAGTTATTGTTCAAGTTAATATGAATGTTTGCAATTAAACACGAGTCAGATTATATTGATCATACCTGATTTCGAAGATTCCGTATATATATGTGACCTGTCATCTGAGAAACCTTATAAAGTCGTAATATTTCAATTGCCTGATTTGGGTAATTGTGAATTCTCCAAAGTCCCAGCTTTCCGGTGATATAATAACGTGTTATACTTCGGTATTAACATGAACCTTTTACAAAAAGTCTAGCAACGGATATACACACTCTATTGACTGATCAACGCATTAATTTTCTCAAAATTTTTTTTTGCGACTTTATAAGGGTTTTTGTCAACAGGTTACACATTTGATTGAGTTTCTCATGTACTTTGTTGAATTTCTGTTATGAATCTATTTGTAAATGTTTACTACCAAGGTATACTTCGATGTTGTTTCATATGGTATAATTCTTGGGCCACTACTGTACACTCATGTAATAAACACGTGTCAAAAAGAGCGAATCTCACTTGGGATCTTTAATTCCCGCTCACAAAGTTATACACATATACCTTCATAAGTATATGATCATACCTGATTGTATAGGTTCGACTATTTAATTTAACTCTTATGTACTTTGTCAAATATGTATGTTGTGAATCTAATTGTAATTATTTGATACCAAGCTATTTCGATGTTGTTCCATATGTTATAATGTTGTATTACCATCATGATTATAATACTTGCGACAATGCTGTATACACTAATGTAATAAACACGTGTCGAAAAAGGCGAGAACTATTTTGTTTCCTTTAATTACAAAAGTATGTAATTAGAAGGGGCATACGTAGTAGTATGGATTTGAAACCAATACTTCCTTTGAGGTGCACACTAGTAGTTATACACACATACATTCACTGGCATACAAAAAACAGACACACATACACAGACGCACATACATACATACATACATACGTACATACATACATACATACATACATACATACATACATACACACACACACACACACACATACATACATACATACATACATACATACATACATACATACATACATACATACATACATACATACATACATACATACATACATACATACATACATACATACATACATACATACATACATACATACATACATACATACATACATACATACATACATACATACATACATACATACATACATACATACATACATACATACATACATACATACATACATACATACATACATACATACACACATACATACATACATACATACCCAGCTAGCCACCTGACGTTGGGCCGATGTCGGAAAATGACCTTATGCCAATATATCAAAAAAATGACGTCGTGACGATGTTGGGCTGGCGGACATTTTAACCTCGAGCCAACGGCGATATGCCGACATCCGGCAACCAAATTCCGACATCGGCCCAACGTCAGGTGGCTAGCTGGGTACATACATACATACATATATGTTAATAGATGCAAACATACACACATACATAATGCACCGTAGTAATGAAATATCATAAACTAGAGCTCGAAGTAATGCATTTCCTAATTTTAATCTATTTTTGGTTCATGTTGTATTCCTCCAAATAAACGGAACAAAAAACATCAATAACAATTTTGTGAACACAATTATGCATCATATACATGGATGTTCCATTACAGAAAGGAAATTCATATACATAACAATTTACATCACATAATTATGAACTACTTACGAATAATGAAATGGAGGTTTTTAAGCTAAGACCGAAAAAAAAGAAAAACAACAATTTTTTTTTTTTTTTTTTAACTCCACCATAATTATAATTGTTCTTTTTATACGATCTTTCCCTCCCTATATAAAGTCAAATGATATTTTCTCCACTTCTATATAAACCCATAAGGGGACAACAAGAAGGGATGAATGCATACGTTTACAATAAATGTATTTTACCCATGATAGTCAAATCCCGTTGTTTCCACCAACCTAGAAGCTTTTTAATTTTACTTAATATTTCTTTATAATTCAAATCATCTTTTAATCTAAAATCGACTGAAAATGTAACTCCTAAAGTTGTTTACTTCCCTAACAAATTTTCCAAATAGAGGCCAATCTGGTTTCCCATTGTCCTCACCCATGTACATACAATGTGTCTTTTCCTTATTCACCTTTTAACCACTAACTTTTTCAAATTCTTCAAATATATATTGAAACCTTCTTATTGAGTCTATGTATTTCAAAACAAATTGTCATATCATCTGCATATACAATTATTTCATGTTCCCAAAATGTATCCCTTTAATTATTTTGTTCCTCCTTACTTCATGTGCCAATAATTCTATTGCAACCAAAAACAAATAGGGCGACAATGGATCACCTTGTCTGACCCCCCTTTCTATATTAAAATAACCAGTGGACTACCCCCCCCCCCCCCCCCCCCCATTCATAATACAACTACTTATACCAATATACAGGGTGACCCCAAAAAACGGAACGGGGCACTTCCCAAAATAAAGTAACAATATGATTATATCCGTCGGATAGGGTGTCTTTTCCAATGAAAAACGATACCAAGAACAGTCATTTTGGTCATTAAGTTTTTGTTTTAGGGCGCTGTGAGTGACACCATGTCAGGTTCCAATTTTTTGTCAATTTTTACCAAGTCAGTGTCTGATAAATCGCACATATTGCCCGGCATAGCATCGAACAACAAGCAATACGCTCCTTAATATGTCTAAATTAGGTCATGTAAGTTCTGCTATTTTCGATGGTATTGCAGCAACCCCATTTATTATTATTATAATTATTATTATTATGTGTTTTCATAATCAACGGCCTCTGGTTCAGCACGCATACACACAAAATCGTTCCAAAGGTTCTCTTTAGTAAATGTGTATTTTGAGCAAATAGGCCCTTTATAAGGACAGGCGTATACACCTGAAGCAAGCCGAACGCACGAACACACGCGACCGAAAACATAACCTCCGCAACTCCGTTGGCGGACGTTGGCGGAGGTAATAATAATATAGTAATAATATAGTCCCTGGAATATAAATTCAAGTGGCAGCTGTGAACAAGCACTTCCTATTTATTTCCGGGATTTTTGAATTCAATACCATTTATCAAGTGAGCTTTATTATGTGGAACGTATTGTAAAACTATTATGCCCGAGCTTAAATCCGGGCTACAAAGATAGAAATTGCTAAACCGGATTCGCATTGAATCTGATAATGAAGGCAAGGGCTAGTCAAATTACACAGATTATACATGGTTCAAAGGGACTTAGTAACATTGTCCAAATCCTAAAAACTTACTTCGAACTCTGGTGGTTCTCTCATACCTTATCATATTCATATTAACAATAAAAGCATGGGACAGGTTTCGGTTTTTCAAATGCATGTAGATATTTACGATTGAAGTGTTCAGATATAAAATTGTCTACGGGATACTTTCATGCCGTGTACAAATTAAGTACAATGAGTGACTATCACGTTGCATTTTTGCTCATATCTCAGCCAAAAAGCATCCAATTAACGTGCAATGTTCACACATTACTTTGTGGACATATCAGATCATTCCAATAAACATTTTATTAATCACTCATCACTGTTTGCACTTGCAAACAAAGTTACTAGATCCCTTTTATAAACAGTTACTGGTAATTGATGTCTTTTCAGCCTTTTGTACTAAAGTTGTGCCACTGATGAGAATTCTGTTTAGATCTATCAACATTACTATTTGTAATATTATTGTTAAATTCTTAGCACATAATGACAAACGTGACAAGTAATGTAAACAATAATCATGTTACATTACTACTACTGTAATCACGCTCAAATAAATCGAGATAGAATGTGAATGATTTAATATGTTTAATGTACTATAGAGTGAGTCGATTAGCGAACATCTCTCGATACAACGGTCTAGCTTTATCCGCTAAATCGATGACGTCATCAGTTAACTGATCACCCGGAGGAGATTCTCTGGGAGGCAGGAATGTTGAACTCGCCATGGCAACGCCTGTGTAATTAGCATCGTAGACAAGTTCGTCAGATGGCCATCTCCATCGTTTCGCGGGTTCGATGCCGATTTCCCACTCCAGCAGCGAATCGCTATACGGCAACTCCATCGCTTCGCAGAACTTCGGC
>JBAMJV010007521.1:0-27500 GCA_037951105.1 Echinarachnius parma
GGGCAGCAATCGGCCCATTTGACATTTGACGACCCCAACTCCCTGCTTACAAAACTAAAACAGTGGTCTAAAGACTAAATCAGCGACAGACACCCCCACCCCCCCCCCCCCCCCACACACACACACACTTACACGACTCAACCAGTTGTCTGGTCCCGTTTTTGAATATACGCACCCCCAAAGCCCAAACCCACCGCCTTGAAAAATCCAGGCTACCGGCCTGAGCGATCACATATTTTGTCTTGGGTGGTTGTCTTGGGAGTAATTGTCTTTGGGGGGAGGGGGGAGGGGGTAATTGTCTTGGGGGGGGGGGGGGGGGGTAGTGTGTCCGGGGGGTTATCGACCGGGGGGTGATTTTCTGGGAGGTAATCGTCCGGGGGATAATTATCCGGGGGGTAGTTGTCTTGGGGGTAATAATCCGGGGGTAATTGTCCGGGTGGGTAGTTGTCCGGGGGGTAGTTGTCCGGGGGGCAATTGTCGGGGGGTAGTTGTCCGGGGGGTAGTTGTCCGGGGGTAGTTGTCCGGGAGGTAGTTGTCTTGGGGGTAATTGTCTTGGGGGGTAATTGGTCTTTGGGGGGTAATTATCTTGGGGGTAATTGTCTTGGGGGGTAATTGTCTTGGGGGTAATTGTCCTAGGAGGGTAATTGTCCGGGTGGGTAGTTTGTCCGGGGGTAATTGTCCTAGGGGGGTAGTTGTCCGGGGGGTAATCGTCCGGGGGTGTTGTCCAGGGGGTAGTAGTGCCGGACACGGAGTTATATTTCACTTTAAATAATTTGCATAAGCTCACTGTATTGAATATTATATATTCTTTTTTTTTAATGCACATAATGTGATGTATACGATTTCTTAAACTTATTAATTTATTGATTATAAATAAGCGATAAAATGGAAATCTATTCGTTGTCTATATCAATCCGCTAGATTTTACTAACTCTTTGTATTTATATTGAATACACCGCATGAATGTAATTCCTTCATTAGTTTATATAATTGATATACACGCATACAATATTATTTTATACATGCCGATTGTAATCTTTGTATTTATTATGTTTATTGAATATATTTTTGTTTCAGTAAACCGTCACAAACCGACATCATACAGTCAAAAAAAGTCTTTCTGCGTGGTTTTGTTGTGCGTGATGAGTTTCGAGACCCCGTTTACAGTGCAGGGCCGGTGTCACGCTAAATCCGTACGCACTGCGAAATTCGTACGCAGTCGCAAATACGCATGCGCACCTGTGGGAAATTGCCTGCAAAATTCGTTCCCATTCATGCCATTTGTAATAAAGCATGCAAAATCCCTCCTTGAGGCTCCTTGCAGCACAAAGTGTTGTCAAAACCCGACGGTGGATTAAGAAAATCCATTCACGCCATTTAAAAATTTGATAAAACATGTATCAATTTGTTATTTGAATGAAATTGCGACGTAATAATGGACACGATTTCGCAAGACACGCACCATATATAGGCATAACTGTCTAAGCGCATGCGCATTTGCGACTGGATACGGATTTCGCAGGTCACGGATATAGCACCACACCGGGCCGAGACGCGTCTCGGCCCTGCTTAAATTGCGGTACTCGGCCCCCCAATTTTGGTGCGTTTACAGTGGCGGGGCCCGGCCGCCCTTTCAATATCTTGTCGTAGTGGCGCTCTGCATGTAAACAAACACAGAAATACAATATAAACAAACCATTATTTTGGAGGCACGCCGGGGTCACAGAACAAAGGCGCGTTATTTGCAATGAATTGTTTTCCCAATTTGGTACCGCATTTGGCCCTGCGTGCGTTTACATTTTTTTTCACTGTAAACGCTCAAAAGGCCAAATGCGGGGCCAAAAGTGGCCGCGCATTTGGCCCCGCTCTGGAGGTAGTCTCGGCCGCGTCCGAGACGCGTCTCGGCCCCGCTTTTTCTCACTGTAAACGCACGCAGGGCCAAATGCGGTACCAAATTGGGAAAACAATTCATTGCAAATAACGCGCCTTTGTTCTGTGACCCCGGCGTGCCTCCAAAATAATGGTTTGTTTACATGCAGAGCGCCACTACGACAATATATTTAAAGGGCGGCCGGTTCCGCGAGGGCCGAGACCGCCACTGTAAACGCACCAAAATTGGGGGGCCGAGTACCGCAATTTAAGCAGGGCCGAGACGCGTCTCGGCCCGGCCCTGCACTGTAAACGGGGTCTAAGTCACTCTAAGCACACACTCCCCAATGTTATTCATTCTATTTTGAGGCTCTCGGAGTTCATAATCGGATTATATTCGAATCCCCATCGTCCATGACACGTCGACGAACTGACTATATAATCTAATATATACTAATATATAATCTATATAATCGATATTGAATAATCTATTTGATGTGTAAAACATAGTCAGTGGAGTAACTCAGCCATGGGCGTCGATACTTATGTAATACCTATTCATCAGGGGGGGGATGAATGAATAGATCATCTCCCCCCCCCCCCCCTGATAAATGGGTATCAATTACAGATCGACGCCCATGGCGTAACTTTATAGGGGGCACGCGGGGATAGACTCATTAACCACGCCCCCCCCCCCTATTTTGAACAAGCAATACACACAGAAGGGGGGGGGGGGGGGGAATTCGTGTAAAGATAAATAAATACATAAGGTGTGCCCCCAATCATTCAAATCATGAAACGTCACTGATCATATTCATTTGTTCATACATGTGACAAAATATCTTTTGGGCATTGCGGTTTTCCTGCACTGACATTTATCTTTAAAGGGATCTATAGTATCTACATTTGTTGATATATGAATGTGCAAAAGATGACGGATGGTTGTGATCTGTTATTTCAACTAAGAGATGTGTGAAAATGTCAAGTTAACTGGATGTTATGTATGGCATAATAACGAGCGAAAATGTCAAGTAAAATCAGCTAACTCAGTGCACCGAATTTTAACATAGATATAACTATCCAGTAGATAGTTATACATCTGAATATTTCAATCATATCTTGATATAAACGGAAGGGAAATTCGGAAAATTTAAACCAGTTCCATGCTTGTATTGGTGATATGAATGCAATTAGGTATGTGAGAATCGCTAGAGTTCGAAGTAAGTTTTGAGGATTTGGACAATGTTACTATAGATCCCTTTATGAAGATTAACCGGTTTTACAAGTCATGGTGCCTAAAACATTGCTGAGACTTGGCATTCATTTTGGAGGATATTGCGAAATCCACCGGCGGAAGGACAAACTTATGATGAAATTGTAGCTCAAAGGAAACAAATCACGTAACAGTCATAATAATACAGATTTGAGACGTGTTAAAGGTAGTGATAAAGTAAAGCTATGTACACAAGAGCATGATATGCTTACAAGTGTTTATTTCTGTTATTAGAGCACAACTAACTCATTAATGAAATAATAGAAGGAAATGATTTCTTATCACATAATTCGTATTAAACTTACAGTCATGTAGTGCACTTGTCGCTAAACGTAATTTTCCAAATTAAAAGGTTTACTGATGCTAGATTGGTAGAGCGCGTGCTTCCCAACCATGGGATCCAGGGTTCGAATCCATTATTGTTTGATCATCGCATGTATCCTTCTGCAAGATGATTCAGCCACTATCCAGGCTGCCATCCACCCAGGTGTATAAATGGAGGTGAATCAAGGAGGTAATCAAAGGAGGTAATGCGCATGAGCCACTTGGAAGGGATGCTCCCCAGGGAGTGGAGATGGTGCACTTAATGTGTGCAGGGCTGGCATTGTATCCTATGACCGGGGTAATTATTGTATAAAGCGCCTAGAGATGACATGATTGTATCATTATATCTTACATGTATATTAGGCGTTATATAAATCGAACCTATTGTTATTTTTCTATTTATTGAAGGTCAAATCTCTCCCGCTGATAAGCCCATGCAGCGAGGTAGCGATGTAGCAAATTTATTGTTTATTAATTTGTTGGTCTTGCTAACTAAGCCTATGCTGTATAATTATTTACTTTTGCATGAAATATCTTTAATATTGCTAATTATATTAGTGTGAATTATGATTGCTGTATTGTATTACACTGAGTTGTGAATTTGAAATATAATATACCACTGGTCTTTGTATTTATAAACAATGTTATACTTGTTATATACTCATTAGATACGCATTCAATAATTATTAAACTCTTGTGTACATTTTAATGATATAATTATTTTGATACTAACAATTATGTGATAAATATGTTAGTCTAAGTTTTTAATTACACATGCGAGTTGTAACCTTTATCATCTTACAATTCTGTGTACAAGGCTTCCCTTGTGGCTTCCCCAAGTCGGCAGGAAAGACCTATGGGTTATAGAAATTCAAGATTTCGTTTTTCATGCCAGGCAACTTGGGGAGCCCGCCATGTTGCTTTTTACTTAGAAATCACTGTTTTATTTGTGTTTTTACATTGTACTTTGTTTGAAATGCCGAATAAATAATAATAATAAGCTGACTCAAGAGATGTAGCACGGGGAGGAGGTGAGGAAGGCACGATCCCATTATTTATGATTATTACTCCACTCATAAAATGTTCTCTCTTTTGGTGCAAAAAAAACCAAACAAAATGCAAGAAATATACATAATTATTTCAATACTTAAGCATTAACAAAGATTTTATTTTCTAGTAAAAGATGTGAATATTAGCATATACAAATATGTCTCATATTGTATTTACATTAACAAATATATTAATGTTTTACTAAACCGGTCATTTGATTAAAGGAAAATAACAATTTTGGTCAAATAGCAAGCATTTATAATTAAATAATGCTTGAATGGTAGTAAAACATGGAAATGATTAAGTTACAGGACTGTTTTCACCCAAAAAGCAGCCGTTCACACAAGAGGGCGAACTCCAAACATATCAAGTTTTCACAATTTTTCACTAAAAACATTGACTGTGATGTTTGTAATATAAATATTATCAAAAACAGTTTTAAACCATTTTAGGATTTGTAAATTATTTTTTTAATTATTGAATAAAATTTGGTCCCAAACCTTTATTACGTTCGAATCTATTTATGGATATTTCAGCTGTTTTTGAACAAACAAAATTGTTTCTGTCTTTGAAATCAATTGTGGGCTCTTTTCAAATTTACGCTTAGTTTCCATTACCTCACGAAGAAATTATTTCTTTAAGCTTATTTCTTTAAGCGCCCTCTTAATCAAAAATGAACTATCCCTTTAATATATTTGTTTCTTAATAGTGCACTTTAGATGTCGTTTGTACATTATACATACACCATTTTCTATAAATCAGCTTTCTTGTCATGGTATAAAATACAAAATAGATACATTAAAAACTTCCGCACGACTGACAGTTTAAAAAACGACCTTTGATTGTTATTTTAAATCGTACTATAAACATTTGAGACTATTATTATGTTCACGTAAATGTATCGAACTATATATCTTATTCCTAAATAAAACGTTGATGGGGTAATTGCAAAATGACATGGTTTCTCAGATTAGAGACAAAACGTAAAATGTACATCAGATTGAACTCCAAACATGCACGGAAATATGATATTCTGATACTGTACTAAATACAACAAAGAGAGAAATTGATTACGAAAATGTGCACACGCTAATATAAATTTTCAAAAATCAGTTTTAGTATTGTTCAGGAAAAGTAAAGTTCTTGCCAAGATGTTGCTGAAATAAATTATTTTGCGAGCTCGAGAAAAGTAGGGGTAGGATGCTAACAATAAGCATAATTTGTAAAACAAAACCTAAGTTTGTTTGATTTGAATTCATCCCAAAACAATTTTAGTAGACATAAATTAGTAATTTCAATAAGCGCGTGGACGCTGACTTTTATTCATAACATCTATAGAACTCATTCATAAAACCTAATAATTTGTTATATGACAAAAGTCATACTTTCAGCCTCTCTGAGCTCGATTAGAAAATGTGGCTTTTCGAAATGAAATGTTGACAAGTAATTATGACGTAACTGTGCTGAGCCAATCAATGACTCGCATTTTACTTAGTCATATGATATAATTATTTATCACATATAGATGTTTGTGCGAATATACCAAAGTGGCTATTGGATGGGTTTGTTAACAAACATTCACAATTTTGTTTTAAAAAGTTGAACATTACGTTATACACGGTTCCCTGTTATTTGAATGAAAATGGCCTCCAAACATAGCTGTTTAGATTTCTTTCTATCATGAATTATGTTTGAGCATGGTTGAATGGCGACTATAAGTTTTTAATGATTTTGTCGTTAAGATTCAAAGGGGTTTTACACGTCTGCAGAGTCGTGATGCCTTGCTTTCACACGACGAAAAAGACTTCATGCATACTGTGATTACAATCGCGATTCTGGAGACGTACCTGTCAATCAAACAATAGAGGCTTTTCGCAAATGCTACGGAGGACATCTAGTACGCTAATCTCAGCGGGTGGTAGTACTCAGTCCGAAAATAACCCCGTACCGTGGAATTCTACTACGGTTGTCGGCTGAATTAGCGTTGGGTGTAGAGCGAGTACGGAGCGGCGTGGTCAGCCCATTGAAGTATACTACTTCAATGGTTCAGCCAATCAGTGCGCTTGTTCACTCGAGCAAGGAGACGTTCGCCGTATTCTTCACTGCGAAACTGCAAATAGTTCGCGACGTAGCCAGACTACGGGTACGGTCACAGCTGACTGATTCCCCCGTACTCAGCCCTTCCGTAACATTTGCGAAAAGCCTCTAATAAGCACTAGTACTACACTGCATGATAGACCAGTTCGTAGATAGCATATGGGACCCGGATATGGGTCGTTTGACCCCTTGACCATTGAATTCTACAATCATGGGTAGGATATAAAGCTTTTACTTTGTGCAGTCATGTTCAGAGTGGCAGATGGTTGTCATGGGATATCCTTTGTTACTTTCATGAGAACAATTGATCAACCTAGGAATTTCCAATCGATGTACTCAAGAATAACAAGTAAAGAACCTTATCCAGTCCTTTCAATTCGATGAATGCCGCATTGGTACGATTGACCTTTGTATTGCGCATGCGCAGATTGTAACTACGAACTGGCAGCGAAGAGCGCCCGGTTTATCGGCGGAAGTGCATGTAAGGTCACGTAAGCTCCGACTCCTAAATCGTGTTTTGGAGGTCAAGCCGTTCACACTAGAGATTCGCACTGTGATTTGAGTGAATCATGATTAGAAAACACCTCCGGACCACGATTCTAGTTTGCTTTCACACGGTCAAACATACCGTGATTAGAGTGAAAATGATTCCAATTGTGATTGCAATCACGCTTTGGCGGACGTGTGAAACCCCTCTGATCGAACTGTTCTTTCCCAATCACAACTAAGTTACTCAGTTAAGAATAAACAATGCACATTCGCCCAAGCTGAGCGCCTGCTCACAATATCATCACATGTTTGAATACACTACCAACTTGGAATGCTTTTACACACGACAATCTCCGTGATTGCAATGATGATTGGAATCATGTTTACAATCACGGTGATTATGTTGCCTTGCTTTTACACGACGGAAAAGACTTCGGGCAAACTTTTATTACAATCGCGTTTCTGGAGACGTACCTGTCAATCAAACAAGGAGAACACTAGTACTACATTGCATGACTGCATTCGAAGCGAAGAGCGCCCGGTTTATTGGCGGAAGTGCATGTAAGGTCACGTACGCTCCGCCTCCCAAATCATGTTTTGGAGGTCAAGCCGTTTACACTACCGATTCGCACTGTGATTTGAGTGAATCATGATTAGAAAACACCTCCGGACCACGATTCGAGTTTCGCGATTCGTGATTCTAGTTTGCTTTCACACGGTCAAAAATACTGTGATTAGAGTGAAAATGATTATACTTCAATGGCTGTGAGCCATTGATTTCGCCTTCGATCGATCGCGTAAATCGTATAGTGCATCGTACATATGTCTCGTGTTTGGTATGTAGTATCTCCATCATCCATCACAACTCTTGTATCTTCCAATTGCTATTTCATTTTCACATTTTCTCATGTTATGGACTCGATCCTACGTATGAGCAGTTCTTGCAAGTGTGGCTGGAAGCAATCCGGGGTGAAGTGATCTGAACAAACGACATTATTTCTGTCAAATTGGTAGGTCCCTGTGCTAAATTTATTTGATCTAAGCGCAGCTAGCCATTTTGCACATCTTGTGCGATCCTTAAAGGGGAAGGAACTCCTAGCCTTTTGACTTACTGGATGTGATGAGAGCATAACTCTTATCATTTCTAGTCACTTATTTCCTCATGAATATTCCCAATAATGAAAATAATCAATATTTTATGGCCCACTGTCGTCTGCTTTCAATGCCAACAGGAGGCGGCCATTTCTTCAACTTCTCGCGGTGAAATGACGTGTCAGGCGGAGAACACAATAGCGGGTTACGATAATGCTATTGTGTTCTCCGCCTGCCACGTCATTTCACCGCGAGTAGTTGAAGAAATGGCCGCCTCCTATGGGCATTGAAAGCAGACGACAGTGGTCCATAAAATATTGATTATTTTTGTAATCGGGAATATTCATGAGGAAATAAGTGACTAGCAATGGTAGTAGTTATGCTCTCATCACATCCAGTAAGTCAAAAGGATAAGGGTTAATTCCCCTTTAATTCAACGGATTCAGGATGCTTCCCTCTCGTCCTAGAAGAATGCAAAACACCATTTCCGTGCGTAATAAAATGGCAGATGAGCGAAGACGCCAGCTCGCATGTGACGTCACAATATCGATGTTATTGGCCAAAAATGTAGTACATGTGTCGTTAATGCTCCTTGTATGTATAAATATGGCGAAGGTACTAAAACTGGTATCCTTTCACTATCTCAATCGTTCAGGCAGAAGTGTGGATGTGGTCATTTGTGATAAGATACTAGCATTCTAATGGAGCTTAATTATTCTGGGGAAGGAATACCCCTTTAATAGAAGATTGGGGATTCCCCTCACTTCTTGTTTTGGGATTCCCCCTATTCCCATCGCTAGCTAGAAGTAGTAGCAGTTTGCGGCAGACTGCTCCCCTGTTCGCCTCTAGCGGCCTTCCAGCCAAACGCCTGAGGGATGCCATTGCGGAACGTCTTGTTCTTGAAAACGTAGATGAAGGGGTTGACCGAAGAGTTAAACAGGACGCAGATGACTGAGATGTGGTAGTAGGTCTTGGAGAAGTCGACAGGTGCTCCGAGGCTGTAGGCCAGAAACAGAAACTGGTTCGGTGACCAGCAGAGTATGAACGCGACGATGACTACGAGGAAGGTCCTGTTCATGTCCTGCGCCATCTTCAGTTGCCATCGTGTCGGGCCACTTGTGTTGCTACCGTCACCGTGCTGGCTGGGTCCGTCACTTCTCCCACCTGTGGAATTATTGAGAAAACATTGGCATTTGTTATATTTCATAATGAATATTATAGTGGTGTAAGATATGGTCGGACTGATTGGGGGGACGAGAATCATGAGGGGGGGGGGGGGGGGGCATATCTTATGTATTTCTTATTATTTTTGTGTATTAAAAAAAGAAGAAAGATTTTCTCCTTATGTTTTCTATTATTTTTGTCAAATTACTGAGGGGGCACGTGATTAAAGGGGTAGTTTAGTTTTGGTAGAGAGGGCGCTGCACATCACAATTTTTTTGTGAGGTAATGAAAAACTGAGTGTCGAATTTGAGAGAACATGCAATTTTAATGGCAGAATAAACTTTATTTGGTCAAAATCGACCCAGAAACGGCTGAAATATCAATAAATATATCCGATCGTATAATTATTTGGGGCCCAAATAATTAGATGATTTTTTGAAAAAAATTTAAAAATGCTTGCACTTTTTCGAAAAATTTCAAAAGTGTCTATTAAATAGTTGTTGATGATCTCTCTATTTAATCATTATATCAATAAAACATCAGATGCATAATTTTGTGTGAAAAATGGTTGAAACCAATGCCTTTTTAAAAAGTGCCCTCTTGTGTTTAAATGGCTCTTTTTGAATGATAACGGGCTTTTTACTTAGTCGTTTGTAATTTTTTATACCTTTTGAGCGTGGTGGAGTTATAACTATTAGTTTATGATGTTACTGTGCAGGTTTTGGTTACTAAAGTTCAGCCTTACCAAAACTAAACTACCCCTTTAAATATCAAATTTTACAAAGTAAGGAAATAATGGAAACATATCTGATAACAGTGCCATCTCCATTAAGAGTGTTTTAATTAAGGAATTTCCGTTGTGGGAATATACAAAAGGAATCGAAAGAAAGGATCGGATATGCCAGCTTTATAATACAAATAAGTAAGGGGATGAATTTAATTATCTCTTCGAATGTCAAGTACTACAGTAGATAATGAAAGAAAGAAATGTATTAAGCCATATTATAAATTAATTCAAACATATAGGGAAACTGACCAGAAATATATAATATCAATGAAAAAGAGCAAAGAAAATGGGATTCCAATGGGATCCCGTTGGAATTCCCATTTTCTTTGCTCTTTTTCACTCATAAGCCATATTATAGAGTAAGACCGAATGTATTGAACATGAGCCAATAATTTAATAAGGAATCAGCTAATTTGTCTAAAATTTGTTGCATAAAAATGGCGCTTTAAAATAAATAGTTGCAGTTTGCAATTATGACGCCTGTTTGCGATCAGTATGATTTTATTTTCTGGTAAACATATTTTTAATCTGTATGATTATCATGAGATTAAAAGTGAGCAAAGAAAAATGGGATTCCAACGGGATTCGAACCCGAGACCTAGGGTTAATCCGCTTCGGGTTTCTGTCAGGTTTATTAAGCTTCTGACTACTTGAGCAATGATGAATTAAGGGGTTTCTGGGAAGAACGCCGTCGTAGGGTTTTCTATAGCTCAGTCGGTAGAGCACCGGTCTAGCAATCCGGAGGTCTCGGGTTCGAATCCCGTTGGAATCCCATTTTTCTTTGCTCACTTTTAATCACAATATATTCTTGGTCAGTTTCCCTATATGTTTGAATTAATTATTACAAAAAGCTGTATCGCTTCGGCGATCCCTCGCATTTATCCCCAAGTTGATTTTAATCCGCTTCGGGTTTCTGTCAGGTTTATTAAGCTTCTGACTACTTGAGCAATGATGAATTAAGGGGTTTCTGGGAAGAACGCCGTCGTAGGGTTTTCTATAGCTCAGTCGGTAGAGCACCGGTCTAGCAATCCGGAGGTCTCGGGTTCGAATCCCGTTGGAATCCCATTTTTCTTTGCTCACTTTTAATCACAATATATTCTTGGTCAGTTTCCCTAAATGTTTGAATTAATTATTACAAAAAGCTGTATCGCTTCGGCGATCCCTCGCATTTATCCCCAAGTTGATTTTAATCCGCTTCGGGTTTCTGTCAGGTTTATTAAGCTTCTGACTACTTGAGCAATGATGAATTAAGGGGTTTCTGGGAAGAACGCCGTCGTAGGGTTTTCTATAGCTCAGTCGGTAGAGCACCGGTCTAGCAATCCGGAGGTCTCGGGTTCGAATCCCGTTGGAATCCCATTTTTCTTTGCTCACTTTTAATCACAATATATTCTTGGTCAGTTTCCCTATATGTGTATCGCTTCGGCGATCCCTCGCATTTATCCCCAAGTTGTTTTAATCCGCTTCGGGTTTCTGTCAGGTTTATTAAGCTTCTGACTACTTGAGCAATGATGAATTAAGGGGTTTCTGGGAAGAACGCCGTCGTAGGGTTTTCTATAGCTCAGTCGGTAGAGCACCGGTCTAGCAATCCGGAGGTCTCGGGTTCGAATCCCGTTGGAATCCCATTTTTCTTTGCTCACTTTTAATCACAATATATTCTTGGTCAGTTTCCCTATATGTTTGAATTATTTCTGTATGATTATCTTTACAATGTGACTTTTCACATGTCCTAAAATGCTAAATCTTGGCCATTAAGAAAGGACAGTCTGTTTATTTTATATAAGTAGATGTTGATGCAAACTTTCACTGCATCATCCCCAACAAGTTCTGTTGCTGTATAATACTGTTGCGTATGGATCTATACAGTATAGTTATTTCTAGTTAAAGGGGTAGTACAGTTTTGGTAAGGCTGAACTTTATTAACCAAACCTGGACAGTAACTCCACCATGCTCGATAGGTATACAAAATTACAAACGACTAAGTACAAAGCCTGTTATCATTCAAAAAGAGCCATTAAAACACAAGAGGGCGCTCCCTAAAAAGGCATTGGTTTCAACCATTTAATATACAAATTTATGCATGTGATGTTTTATTGAAATAATGATTAAATAGAGAGATCATCAACAATTATATAAAAAATGCTTTTGACAATTTTTGAAAAAGTGTAAGCATTTTTTGAATTTTTTGAAAAAATCATTTAATTATTTGGGCCCCAAATAATTATAAGATCAGATATATTTATTGATATTTCAGCCGTTTCTGGACCGATTTTGACCAAATAAAGTTTATTCTGCCATTAAAATTGTATGTTCTCTCAAATTCGACACTCAGTTTTTCATTACCTCACAACAAAATTGTGATGTGCAGCGCCCTCTCTACCAAAACTAAACTACCCCTTTAAAGGGGAAGGGACCCCTAGCTTTTTGACTTACTGGATGGGATGAGAGCATAACTACTATCATTGCTAGTCACTTATTTCCTCATGAATATTCCCGATTACAAAAATAATCAATATTTTATGGACAACTGTCGTCTGCTTTCAATGCCCATAGGAGGCGGCCATTTCTTCAACTTCTCGCGGTGAAATGACGTGGCAGGCGGAGAACACAGTAACATTATCGTAACCCGCTATTGTGTTCTCCGCCTGACACGTCATTTCACCGCGAGAAGTTGAAGAAATGGCCGCCTCCTGTGGGCATTGACAGCAGACGACAGTGGTCCATCAAATATTGATTATTTTCATTATTGGGAATATTCATGAGGAAATAAGTGACTAGAAATGACAGGAGTTATGCTCTCATCACATCCAGTAAGTCAAAAGGCTAGGAGTTGAGTTCCTTCCCCTTTAATTATATTACCGTACTGTGTTGCCCGATAATCCGACAATGAGTCTATTGAATATGACTGCCCTTAACTAACATTTTGTAATGATCAGTGTTGTATCTGATTCCACCCAATCCGAGTCCGAGTCCAGGCCATCCGAGTCCGAGTCCGCGTCCGAGTCCGAGTCCGCGTTCGAGTCCAAGTCCGAGTTCGAGTCCGAGTCCAACTCTTTTTTTGTATTTATTTCATTTTACAATTATTCCTTTTCTTTACCAAATGCAATTGATCTATCACTCAATCAAGTGATTAAAAGGAATCACTTCATCCAGACAAACATGCAGTCAAACATTGACTGGCCTCGAGCTGGACTCGGCTTGAGTCATCGAGTCCGCGACCTTCAAGTCCGAGTCCGAGGCCGAGGCCGAGGCCGGCCTCGAGTCATCCAGCACGCTCGTGATTCACGTTAATACTTTTCAAAGGAAGAACAATGATGAGCAGATGAGTGCTTACCCATTCTTCCCTGTCCTGTGGCCAAGGCCTCGGCCTGTCTCCGGAGTGCGAGGACGATCCGAGAGTGACAGAACAAAATCACCGAAGTGGGTAGCGCAAGGACGAGAGAGAAGGTGAATATCCCGTAAATCTGAAGAAAATGCAGTTAGAATATTTAATAAATTATATAAAATATGGATAATACAAGGTTTAAACATTTTTTAAACGTATAATTTAAAAGATTTTTTCTGCCAGGAACGTGTACTCCAAGTTATTGTTGTCAATTCTCAAATCATATTAACATAACGAAGAAGTACAATTAATATTCCTAAGTCCTAACTATTCAATAAGATAGAATCAGATTCGGTTTTATAATCAAACAATTCTCCGAAGACTACAATCTTATGAACGGCAACAAAATATGTATGTATGATGCGTATATAATTTACTTGTACCCTTCACTCTCCTATTATAAACAGTTGGATTTGTTGGTGTTGTTTGGCATGTTATTATCGTTATGTCTGTAGTGGTGCATGGATGGGGGGGGGGGGGGGGGGTATGTGTATAGGCCTACAACCTAACCGTCAAATTCCAAGCTCGGGATAACACCTACTAGCCCCATTTATGAATAAACAGTAAACGCATGAAAACATATGTCATTAAAGAAGAAAATGCAAATAAATTCATACCTTTTTACCAACAGGCGAGGGGACATATCCACAAACACCGTCTACGACGTCGAAGAGAACAAAAAACATGCCCGTCTTTAACAGAGGCACGACCCAGCAACAGGCCGCGATGGGCACCGTCAATCGCTTCGCGAAGTACCGCTTGTATCTTATAGGGTGGACGACCGCGAAGTACCGCTCCAGCGTCACGACCACCAGCCCGTACACCGACGCGACACCGCACTCCCACACGGGGAACTTCGAGATGTAGAATCGACACAGGATCTCCCCGGCCAGGCCAGCGGGTAGAGGAGGGGTCTTCGGGAACAAGTGGAAAGGGATGATGATGACGGAGTTGATCGTGTCAATGATGGAGAGGTTGATGATGAACTGGCTCGTTCGTAATCGTAGTGCAGGGACGCGCATGAACACGAAGCACGCGAATAGGTTGGCCGTGATCCCGCTGAAGGCGATCATGCCGTATATCGTGCGCACCAGCGCGCTGTTCTCTATGCCACCAACCACCCAACCCCTGTCCACGTTCTGGTCATCACCCTCGACATCGCTTGGTGAAAGAGGATATGGAGATGTCACATTTTCTAGATATTCTATTCCCATCTTGAAAGCCGCATACAGTTCCTTAAAATGTAGAAATAAATTGTCACGAATCACTGAAACTAACTTTCGTACACACACAAAAAAAGAGAACTAGTCATGCCAGTGGAAGGCATTCGATCTGCGATATTCGCATCATGCAAGTGTTTATAAGAATCTGCCACTGATCGCGAATGTATTTTTTTACTCGCATGATATGTATGATGTTTCCTTTATGTGAGTGTAGTCATTCATATGCGTAGGAGGCCTCCCCCCCCCCCCCCTTCCATATCATATTCGAGCAAAATCGTATTATTTTGGAATAAACTATTGAAAACATGTCATTTGGGGTATCAAAGAGGCGACGACCTTTTCATTTTTTGCTTGAAAATTTGAACATTTGGGCAGACAACCTCAGCCCCCCCCCCTCCCCCCCCCCCCCCCCCCCCTCTGAGAAGAATGTGCCCTCGCGCCAATGTAGTCATTACTCACGTACGTCTGTATATACATGTAGTACCATTGGTAACATTTACGACTAGATTTATGCTTATATACTTCCTTGTTGTTCTGGTTCTAGTATCGTCTCGAACTTGATATTGACAGGTATATATGAAAAGATCTATGAACCCTTTGACTACGAGACATTATTAACTATATAGGCTTCATTACTTGTCATATACCAGATACACTGTAAAAAAATAACTGTAAAATTACAGGGTTTTTTGCCCTTAAAATTACAACTTTTCACCGTTTTATCAATCTTACAGAACTTT
The DNA here is from genome assembly GCA_037951105.1 of Echinarachnius parma. Taxonomy (NCBI): domain Eukaryota; kingdom Metazoa; phylum Echinodermata; class Echinoidea; order Clypeasteroida; family Echinarachniidae; genus Echinarachnius; species Echinarachnius parma. Next base: position 15,491 of record JBAMJV010007521.1, read on the forward strand.
TCCTGTAAAATAACAGAAATCTTGTTAGTTTATGGGAAATCATCATTTATTTACAACTACCTACATTCATAACTGTTAATAAACGGGTTTCCTGTACTACCTACGACTGTTCCTGTTTTTTTACAAAATGTTCGCATGGCTCTGATTTTTTTACGAACATTTTCCTGTTAAAAAACGACAACTTCTTCTATAAACAAACAAAATATGTATGCTAACAACACAGGCTGTTTTTTACTACCCCGGTCTGTGAAAAAAGAGGGAACCTGTTGAAAACCTACATTTGTTTGTAAACACTAAAAACAAATATACTGTTAAACCACACAATTTCCAGTAATTTAGAGATTCCATGTATGATTACAAGTCGGCCTGTACATTTTCAAGACAGGCTTGTGAAAATACGCAGTTCGCCTGTAAAAAGACACTACTTTCTAATAACAAAAACAATAACTGTAAAATTACAGGGATTTTTTGCCCTTAAAATTACAATTTTGCACCGTTTTTATCAATTTTACAGAATTTATCCTGAAATGTTGTTAGTTTATGGAAATTATCTTTTATTAGTTGCAGGTAGTACGAAAAACTCTTCTTTTTTTTTTCGTACTACCTGCAATTTTCCCTGTTTTTTGTACAAATGTTCGCAAGGTTCTGTTTTTATTTACTGGTGACAATTTTCCTGTCAAAAAGCGACAATTTATCTTATAAAAAACAGAACAAATCCTATAGACCTACACAGCACAGGCAGTTTCTTTTACTACCCAGGTCTGTGAACAAACAAAACAGGTAAACCTGTTAAAAACCTAGATTATTGTAGGCATAAGTACAAATTTACCGTTAAACCACAACATTTCCAGTAATTTGTAACAGGTTCATGAATATTCATGAGCTAGTTTGTGCTTTTGCAAAATGAACAAAAAAATCTGTTCATAATCCCGTTATTTTGGTGTTGATACGACTGCCAGGACATTCCCGTAAAAATACGGTATTTATTTGTTACAGTGTATATATAGCGACTATGTTAACTATTCGAAGAGGATGCTGGAATCAGTCCTTATAAATGGGTCACGTTGCTCGGATTTTACATAGTAAACCGTACTTATTTTCACTATTTTGTAAACATTCTTATAATATATTGCCTTTTCTTTGTGTGCATTCTCGATTAGTACAAGACCATGCCTCCACATTCCCCAAGTTATGCGTTGGAAAATTATTTTGTAAAAACGCACAAATGATTATACCGGTAATCTGAAATGAAATACATGTAGATGAAACCATCAATCAAAATCTAAACCGGTCGGCAAACGGTCTATTAAGATGAGTAAAATTATTGTTTTGTTGACACCCAATTATGTTCATATTCAAGGAACATCATCATTATCATCATCATCATCATCATCATCATCATCAGCGCTATCATTATCATCTTCATCACCATCATAACCACTAGCAACATCATCACCATCGTCATCATCACTACATCACCATGACTACCATCATTATCATCATCTTCACCTTCGTCATTATCACTACATCACCATAAATACCATCACCATCAACATCGCCATCATCATCATCATAATTATAATAATCATCATCATCGCTATCATTACAATCAGCATCACATCATAACCACTATAGAAACATCATCTCCGTCGTCATCATCACTACATCACCATGACTACCATCATCATCATCATCATAAGTATAATACTAATCATCATCATCATCATCTTCATCATCATCATCATTGTTGTCTCATATTTGAGAACACAAACAACATATTGCAATACTCATGGAACTGTAATGTTCATGCCTGAAATAATATATAAAATCGAACTTTATTTATTTTATTTTATTTTTATTTGTTTATTTCATGCAATAAAATGTTAAACACAAACATCTTAACCGTCCCTATGTAATGTAGTTCTTTTGTGTGTATTATAGTTTATCATCTTCAATGGGAAATTAACAGTTGCACAACATATTCAACAAAATAGATGAAATTGTAGACCTTACTTAGTATTCAAGCGTTTCCTTTAGATGTTGTGTCATATAATATTATATAATTTGACCACCGTTTGCTAACGCAACAAAGGACAGTACATAAATAAATAAATACATACATAAGGTGTGCCCCCAATCACTTCAGGCACGCAACGTCAATGATCATATTAATTTTGTCATACATCTGACAAAATATCATTTTTGGCATTGCGATTTTCCTTAACTGACATTTAACTGATAAACATCCGGCATTTTTAAAACTAGAATATTCGTGTAGCCTGCTGAGGGTTGGCAACACTTTTCGGGACTTTGCGAAATCCAGCATCGGAAGGACAAAGGAAGCTAACAGGATTTATTATCCGTATATCATATGCAAGACTTCCACTTCCCTGGTATAAGGTAAGTTTTAAAGGTTCACCTGTAAAGTGTCTTCTAACTCTACAAAACTTAATTTGAGTTTCCACATTTCTCTTCTACTGTGTTGTTTGGATTACGGTAAGAGAAGAATAAAATAGGGTTAGATTTGTTTTCAAATGCACCTTTAGTATGACAGTATCTACCATTGATAATCATTCAGCTCAAGAGGGTATATAAACGGTCATAAATGTCATAAACGTCATACTGTAATTAGTTGTAAGAACTGACGCAAATTTTCGTTTTTTTTAACCAGGAAAGCAATGTTCCTTTTCATTGAAACTTTCACACATCATTCGGACATATCTGACAATGATTTTGGTATAGGATTGAAGTCTCAAATGTCATTTTGGGCAATATCTGACACTTTACAGGTGCACCTTTAATGTTTCAAATTCATTTGAATTAGTGAACAAGGGCAAGAACCATTGTTACCCGTTTTAAATGATATATTGCATGTTTGCTCTCGATGTCTGATGTGGATAATAATAAATTACATCGAATAGCTCTTAGTTTCGGGAGATATGGCATAAATAAATTGCCTTCACTAGAACGTCAATATTATTTAAATATATCATGCGACAGTCATAATAATACAGATTTAAGAACATGTTAAAGGTAGTGACTATTGGCACAAACCCAAGAAAAATAAAGATTTCAATAGTCGATGTCAGACAGAGGCCAATTATCTAGAAAATATCTAGATAATTCGTAGCCTGTCTGTCACCTACGTAAGTGAATTATCTAGAAAGCTATTATTTGGATAATTCAAGATGGGTCGGGAAACGTGTGTCTGACAACGCCTAATATGTTGCATTAGCAAAGACTTTTATTTTCTAGTTGAAGATGTGAATATTAAGCAAATAATTACCGTTGGTGAAGGTGATGGGACAAACTATCACTTCCGAGGCGATCTGGATGTAGCTATGATCCTTCCGATGCGAAGCTGAGGAAAGATAGCGTATACATTCAGATCGCCGAGGAAGTGATAGTTTGCCATCACCTGAAACCAAAAGGTGATTATATGCTTTATATTCCACATCAATTATTTTGATCACAAACGACCTATAACTAACACAAAGGGCTAACATGTTTTGAATATTGAGCAATTGATCGAGGTTTTTTATTTTAATTTCGTCAATCCTGCACAAGATGTATGATTAAAAGTCAAAGACGCTTATACCATTGTCTATTAAGCGTAGCCGCGCGTAAACGTTGCGCATCAGCGCGCTACCTTTCTGCGCACTAACGCGCGCACGCGTACTTGCGCGCGAACAATTGAGATAGTACACATTAGCCGTATTCACACGATGAAAGCTAATTCTTAAGAACTGCAATTCTTAAGAATTGCAGTTCTTAAGAACTTCAAAATGTGTGTTCAAACGATGCCAGTTCTCGAGAGTTGCAATTCTTAAGAATTAAATCCGGAAGTAGTGTGCGCGCCTTTCTCATTTGAGGTCACGCGCACTCACTTGACTTGTTTTCACACCGGAAGCATATCTCGGTCATGAGGTCAACCCAAACTACGAGTCTCGTACGCAGTCGCGCGCTCATCGCGGGGTCATTCTGCGCAAAATCTTACAAGTATCTTGTGGTTATCTTGTGGTTTGGAAACCACAAGATAACCACGAGTTTTGCGTGTTCAAACGAGCGCTAACCACAAGATATTCTTAAGAATTGCAAACCACGAGATAACCACAAGGGCCATTCTTTGAAAAGTGAAACTTTTTTGGAAAAATTGAAGTTTTATTTTTCTGTAGTTTTGTTCCATTTTTGGAATGATCCATGTGTAAAGTTTCATGAAATACATGATTTGAAGTTTAAAATGAAACTTTTTTACTCATTTGCATAAATTTACATATTTCAATATTTTTCTAATAATCATAATTCAGAAAATAATCAAGATATCAAAAGGATAATTAGCGAGCTCATTCTTCTCACTTTCCTGTACAGGTTGATACCAACTTTGTAAAAATTCAACCTTTCATTCTTTTCTAAACCCGATATTATAAAATTCCCATTTTTCCATTCATATTGTACATGTCACACACGTGACCACCCCAAAATGTCACACACGTGACCAGACGTTGCCACATAATTAAGTACTATAAAAAACAACGGTTTGATATAATTCTCATTCATTGCTATTGTTGTACTTACATATGTATAGTACTTCTCTGGTAATAAGATGAACATTATAGCTATTCATATTTTAAAGAATTTTCCAAATGAAATTTAGTTATGAAAAAAGCGCTCCGTGCGAAGTCACACACGTGACCCATGCCATTTGACCTCTGACATTGAGTTACGTAATCCTTATAAAATCTTTTGTGTTAAGTTTGAAAGACTACAACATATTCAAGTCACATATGAAGTAAAAATCATTATAGTCTCATACTTACTGAAATATAAGCATCCCATTTCAAAATTTGTCATGTTTTGGGTCACACACGTGACCAAGAATGGCCCACAAGATAACCACAAGATTGGCTTTTATCGTCTGAATACGGCTAGTGCAACGCACTTTCACCGAAGATAGTAGTGAGTGCAACGCACTTTCACCCAAGATAGTACACAGTGTAACAAACTTTTCTTCTCCCATCAATGATGTGCGAAACTATATTTCATCACGTGATTAACTTTTGACCAATCGTAGAGCAAGATTCTCAGTATGTGGAATATAATACAAATAGTGTATGGTTTGGAGTTGAATATACCAAATAGACACCGATACATTTTGAATTTTTCGAGTGCATTTAATATTGCATCTAGGCCGAAGGCCGAGTGCAAAATAATTGCACGAGTGAAATTCAAAATGTAGAGGTGTGTATTGTGGAATATTTAACGACAAGAAGCATGTACTATTTGTTATATAAGATGATTATTTTGAGGAACTGGTTTTGTTATCACATTGATGAACCCGAATTGACCTCACGGTTGTGACGTCACAATGCTTGTTTACATATCGAAGAAAAGACTCGCGAAAGTGATCATGAAAAAGATGGAAAATGCTTCGTTTTGTAAATTATCTGTTCCGTAGTAAATAAATGTTGGCAGTTTCGTAAAATGCATGGTATGTGCTTTGATATTGCTTAGTTTGGGAATGGAAATGCACACAGCCCTTTGATTATTCTCACTTTTACGTACAATTTTTCGGCGATTTCGCAGCGGACTGAATTTGACGTTACGCACTCCGAGGCCATGCCTCGGAGGATTAAGCATCGGTAATCAACCAATAGGAATGCTCAATTTCCCTTCATTATGACGTCATCATCTTATATAATAGAATATAATTATATGTCTAATATTGAATCCACTATTCGAATATCTATTGATATTTTTTTCCACTAAAGAGCTCGTTTGATTAATATATTTGTTTCTTAAAGGGACTTAGTAACATTGTCCAAATCCTCAAAATACAATTTTAATTCTAGCGGTTCCCTCATACCTTGTTGTATTCGTATTAACAATTAAATCATGGGAACGGTTTCGGTTTTTCAAATTTCCCTTTCGTTACAAAGATATGAACGATCAAAGTATTCAGATAAGAAAAACTCCGGGCGAGTTTTTATTCTGTGTACAAAGTGAGTGCAGTGAGTTAGTGAATATCACTTTGTATTTTCACTCATTACTTGGCCATGCAAAGTCCATTTGACTTGAAATTTTCACACAATACCCTGTGGACATATGAGATAACAACAATATACATTGCATCAACCCTTATTCACTGTTTACACATGTCAACAAAGTTACTAGATCCCTTTAATTATGCACCTCAGATGTTTTACGTAATTATGTATGCACTCTTTTACAAATCAGCTTTGTTGACAGGGATGAAAAAACAAAATAGACACATTAAAAATAAAATCTCCAGCTTAAAAAACGACATTTGATTGTTGTTTTGAAATCGTATCGAACCATCTTATTCCTATAGCAAACGTTGATGGGGTAATTGCAAAATGACATGAATGCTCAGATTAGAGACAAAACGTAAAATGTATACATCAGAATGAACTCCTAAACATGCACGGAAATATGATATTCTGATACTGAATACAATAAAGTGAGACATTTATTATCCAAATGTGTGCACGCCTATATTGTAGATGTTTTTTTTTAAAATCAGTTTTCGTACTTTACAGGAAAAGTGATGTTCTTGCCCAGATGCATGGCGCCGAAATAAATTATTTTGCGAGCTAGAGAAAAGTAACGGTAGGATGCTAACAATTAGCATAATTTGTAAAACAAAAATATTTTGTTTGAATTGAATCCATCCAGTAACAACTTGAGAAAGAGACGCAAATTGGTAATTTCTGTGAGCGCGTGGACGTTGACTTTTATTCATTACATCTATACAAAATAATTCATAGAACATAATATCACATATAGATGTTTGTGCAAATATACCAAAGTGCCTATTGGATGTTTTATTTAACAAACATTCACAATTTTGTTTTAAAAGGTTAAACATTACAAGTTGATTATACATTGATCCCTCTTGCGTCATAAGCTGCTATTTGAATGAAAATGGCCTCCCAACATAGCTGTTTAGATTTCTCTCTATCATGAATTATGTTTGAGCATGGTTGAATTGCGAATATTAGTTATTAATAGCCGCATTCAGACGATAAAAGCAAATCTCGTGGTTATCTTGTGGTTATCTTGTGGTTTGCAATTCTTAAGAATATCTTGTGGTTTGCGCTCGTTTGAACACGCAAAACTCGTGGTTATCTTGTGGTTTCCAAACCACGAGATTGCGCAAACTGCAAAAAATGCGCAATCTCGTGGTTATCTTGTGGTTATCTTGTGGTTTGCAAACCACAAGATAACCACAAGATGCTTGTAAGATTTTGCGCAGAATGAGCGCGCGATAAGCGCGCGACTGCGCGCAGTCTACTTTTTTTACCGTCTGAACACAATCAGCTTCGAGACTCGTTGTTTGGGTTGACCTCATGACCGAGATATGCTTCCGGTGTGAAAACAAGTCAAGTGAGCGCGCGTGACCTCAAATGAGAAAGGCGCGCATGCTACTTCCGGTTTTAATTCGTAAGAATTGCAACTCTCGAGAATTGGCATCGTTTGAACACACATTTTGAAGTTCTTAAGAATTGCAATTCTTAAGAATTGCAATTCTTAAGAACTTGGCTTTCATCGTCTGAATACGGCTATTGATAACGTACACATTTTGTCGTTAAGAGTCAGTCGAAAACTCTATTTGAAGGAGAATAATTTAAAAAGACAGATTTAATACAGCACATTAAACAAAATAAAAAATAGAAATAAACTGTTTATAATTGAAACTGAAAAGCTCATGATTGTTGCGCCGTAAATTTGCTTGGAAATACATCATCAGCCCTGAAATTTGTATAAATGCTGCCTGAACATACGGTATTACATGTTTATGTGATTAAATAGGAGTGTATAAGGCTGTTTCAACCGTACATTCAACAAAGAAAAACTCTTCTTCGAGTTACTTTAATTACACTATTCAAATCAAAGAAGTGACAAATAATATATGTTATATTCTGCCTCGTATAAGTCCTGCCATTGTGTATCATATCATATCTTGTATCATATTCTTGGAATGTTATGCACATTTTTAATTTGTTGCAATTTTACGTGAATGAAAAGTAATCATTTGTGAAAGAAAATATTGATTTATAACGTGTTATAAGTTTGAAAATGTCATCTAATGAAACAACGCTATACATGGCATATCTACAATCTTTTTTAAAACAACCAACAATAAGCAATACTTCCAATTATTATACTACACCGGAAAATTTGATTCCCCAAATTGTCTATGTGTCGGGCATCCGTTTATGCTATTTGGTGATATGTGACCGGGCCTTAAGGAGGTCGCACTTGTCCGTCTAGGGTCCGGCGGTATATGCACTGGCACGTGATGACGTATCTGGGGGGTTTCCCTCAATAGAAGAGTGGGGATTCCCCTCACTGCTTGTTTTGGGATTCCCCCCATTCCCATCGCAACCGGTAGCAGTAGTAGTAGTAGCAGTTGTGGCTAGACTGCTCACCTGCGCGCCTCTAGCTGCGGCCTTCCAGCCAAACGCCTGCGGAATGCTGCTGCGGAACGTCTTGTTCTTGAACACGTAGATGAAGGGGTTGACCGAAGAGTTAAACAGGACGCAGATGACTGAGATGTGGTAGTAGGTCTTTGAGAAGTCGACAGGTGCTCCGAGGCTGTAGGCCAGAAACAGAAACATGTTCGGTGACCAGCAGAGTATGAACGCGACGATGATCACGAGGAAGGTCCGGTTCATGTCCTGCGCCATCTTAAGTTGCCATCGCGACGGGCCACTTGTGTTGCTACCGTCACCGTGCTGGCTGGGTCCGTCACCTCTCCCATCTGAGGAATTATTGACGTTATTACCATTTACATTCGTTATACAGGGTGGCCCCCAAAACAACGGAACGGGGCACTTCCCAAAATAAAGTACCAAAAGGTTTATTTTCATCGGATAGGGTGTCTTTTCCAATGAAAAACGGTACCAAGAACAGTAATTTTGGTCGTGTAGTTTTTGTTCTAGGACGTCTTAAGTGAGACCATGTCAGGTTCCAATTTTTGCCATTTTTTAACAAGTCACTGCCAGTTAAATCGCACTCCCTGCCCATAATACCATTGAACGACCATACACATTCTCTCGGCACACGGCTGAGTGCACACTAACAATGGCGCGCGTTGTTCAACGCTATGAAAGGCGGTACGTGCGATTTAACAAGCACTGGCTCGGTACAAATTGACAAAAAAGATAACCTGACATGGTGTCACTCACAGCGCCCTAAACCAAAAACTACACGACAAAATTAACTGTTCTTGGTATCGTTGTTCATTTGAAAAGACACCCTATCCGATGGACATAATACAATAGTTACTATATTTTGGGAAGTGCCCCGTTCCGTTTTTTGGGGGCCACATTGTATTAAATAATTCATATTATAGTGGCGTAACATATGGTCGGACTGATTGGTGGGGCACGAGGAGCATGAGGGGGGGGGGGGGGGGAACATCTTATGTGTTTTCTTTTTTTACTTTCCCCTTATGTTTTCTAATATCAGGGGGCACGTGATTGTAACTAAAAAGTCATTGTAAGATAATTTGCGCGAATCACTCCAATGGCAATTGGAGTCAATTATATGGTTTCAACCATAAAGTAAGTATAATAATTATAAAGACGGTTTCAACCAAGCAGATTTGCGCATTTAGAACAGTATGGGCCCAGTTCCAGAAAGAAATACAATAAATTGTCGGTCAGGGGGGGTATTCTGAAAGCTCATTCAACTTTTCATTTAAATATGCACTTAAGTCCATGATTTAATTGCACGCTGATTGAGTGGAAAATCGGTATTCTGAAAGCTCAATCAGCGTTCAATTAACTTCTGCGCGACTATCTTAAGCTCCTCCCACCTCATTAATATTCCATCCAATCAAATAGGCTGTTACAAGATTTTTACGCGCACTAACGCGCATGTGACCTCCTTCTTGGCATGGCCCTCTGCTCTCATCTCTACCGCTGAAAATCACTCCATATATTTTGTTTTCACTGTGATAATTCTGAAATAATTAATTTGTAACTATATCATCTAATGCCTGCATAGTCATTGTATCACACCTTTGATTGAAAGAAATATTACTTTGTAAATATTGTGTAATTTGTAGCTATGTTATTTTATTCAACGAGACATTTCCTGTAAGTCAATATGTTCAATACCCCTGTCTAGGATGAAAAGGTATGAATAACAAATCATTTCATTTCAATGTTAATTGCAGCAATATTAAATCAATCGGCATGTCGGTTACTAAAGGACATTTAATAATGAACATTTGCGTGTTTCTGTTATTGAAATTAAACTTAATTAATTTGGATAAGATGCATCCTTCAATAATTTTGTTTTCCTCCAAAATTAAACCATGTACCCTAGGCCATGATGATGAAATCATCAGATTTTAACTTTACGCTGTTTTATAAAGGATACATTTAATATAAAAAGTGAATATTGTTTTCAAGTTTTGATATTTATATCATTCAAATGCCTCCAATATTTGTCTGATTGTATTTGTGAATTAAAAGTCCATCTAATAGATGCAACGTGTATAACAAACAGGTTATGATGATTTAGTTATCCCTAGAAGCAAAATATGTATACAATACTTGACTAATATCATTTTAGCATCATTTTCCTTCTTTTATAAAATAAAATACTTATGTTGTTATTATTGCTGTAATCAGATAATATTGACATAATCACAAAGTATATGTCTATACATTCTTGAATAATGTGAAGGAAATGTAATATAAACCGTTATGCAATAGAGGCATACACACTGATGCATTTTAACGTTGCATCTATTAGATGGACTTTTAATTCACAAAGAAGATAATGTTACCATTATTCACCATCATTATGCTTGTTCAAAAGTAGTGATGATCTATTACAAAGTGTAACTATATTATGCGGAAACGTAAATGGATTAATAGACTTTTTAATAATATTATGTGAATCATTGTTGTCTAATGCAATATTCTATCTCTGTGATAGCGATTACGATATGCGTCATTATGTGCGAGAAAACCCCAGCCATGCTGGGATGTGAGTTCGTGGTTCAAATTTACTCCCTCCCGGTGCTAGTTATGACTTATGAGAGGTCTATAGCTCTTTTTACTTTTTCATTATCTTCAGACTTAAATGACCGCTAATTAAGCTTTCAGAATACCAATTTGCAATTAAATTGCGCGTAATAAGATGCGCGCAGATTACACAACTGCGCGTAATGATTTCCCGCCAAACGCTTGTTACCATGGTAGTTAAATGATTGAGAAGTTAATTTGGCTTTCAGAATACGAAAACGCTGATTGAACGCTGATTGAGTGCTAATTTGCTTTCAGAATACCGCCCCAGATCATTTGTTCTAAATGCGCAAATCTGATAGGTTGAAACGCGTACATTCTCTGACTTACAATCAATTGAAACTTACAAATATTTTGTATCTATTTCTGCAACGGGGCCATAGTTGAGTTTTGGTAGAGAGGGCGCTAGACTACTTTTTTTTTGTGAGGTAATGAAAAACTGAGTGTAAAATTTGAAAGAGCATAATATTTAAATAATAAAATCATCTTTGTTTGATCAAAATCGGTTCAGAGACGGCTGAAATATTCATAAATATAATAATTTGTAATAAACCTGGGGCCCCAGGTTTATTAGAGAATTTTGAACCAGCCGTTAAAAATTCAAAAAAATGCTTCCTCTTTTCAAAAAGTTACAAAATAGGTATTTAAATAGTTGTTGGTTATTTCTCTATCCAATCACTATTTCAACAAAACATCACATGCACAATATTTTATTCAAAATGGTTGAAACCGATGAGTGTTTAGAGAGCGCCCTCTTACGTTTTAATGGCTCTTTTTGAATGATAACATGATCTTTACTACGTCATTTGTAATTTTGTGTTCATTTCTAGTTATAACTATTAGTTTGTAATGTAATGATGCAGGTTTTGGTTACTAAAATTCAGTTTCACCAAAACTGTACACTCCTTACCAGAACTCAACTATCCCTTTAATTGTATAACTAACAA
>JBAMJV010007521.1:30000-40640 GCA_037951105.1 Echinarachnius parma
CACGACCACCAGCCCGTACACCGACGCAAAACCACACTCCCACACGGGGAATTTCGAGAAGTAGAATCGACACAGGATCTCCCCTGTCAGGCCAGCGGGTAGGGGAGGAGTCTTCGGGAACAAGTGGAAAGGGATGATGACGACGGAGTTGATCGTGTCAATGATGGAGAGGTTGATAATGAACTTGCTCGTTCGTAATCGTAGTGCCGGGACGCGCAGGAGAACGAAGCACGCGAGTATGTTGCCCGTGATCCCGCTGAAGGCGATCATGCCGTAGATCGTGCGCACCAGCGCGCTGTCATCAATGCCACCGACCACCCATCCCCTGTCCACTTCCTCATCACCCTCGACATCGCTTGGTGAAACCGATGAGGAATTGATATCAAGAGGATATGGCGATGTCATATTTTCTAGATATTCTATTCCCATCTTGAAAGCTGCATAAAGGACCTTAAATATTGGAAATGTAGAAAGAATCTCTCATGAATCACTAAAACTGACTTTCGAATACTAGCAAAATTAAAGAAGAGAACTGATGCGAACCAGTCATGCCAGCTGGTGGAAGGCATTCGATCTGCGATATTCGCATCATACAAGCGTGTATAAGAATCAGCAACTGATCTTTGCATTTGTTTATTGCTATCCCTTTGTTATTATCGTTTAGACTAAATTGTGTTTCACTTCCTATATGACATGACTTGTATACGTTTCCTTTGTATGAGCATGCTCTTCATATATTGCGTACATATGTTACCATTGGTAACATAATTACGACCAGAATGATGCTTAATTACTTTTCTCGTCCTATCGTCTCGACCTTGATATTGACAGGTGGGCAATATAAACAGACCTATTAACTACGAGATATTGTTATTATAATATTTGTATAGCGACTCTGTTATTCGAAGAGGATGTTGGAATATATGCAAATAGACAATGGGTTGTTTTTATTCGTAATGCGTGCTTGGATTTTACAGAGTAAAGCGTACTTCTTTTCACTATTTTGTGAACATTCATATATGACTTTTTCTTTGTGTACATTCTTGATGAGTTAAAGGACATGCCTCCCAATCTGCAATGTATGCGTTGGACAATTCTTGTGTAAAAAGAATGAACCATTTATTAAAATCTAAACTGGAAAAGATAACAATCAAACCATCAATCAACATCTAAAAACGGGCTATCAAGATGAGTAAAATTATTATTTTGTTGACTTTCAATTATGTTCACATACAAGTACCACCATCATCATCATCATCACCATCACCATCATTATACCACCCTCATCATCACCACCGTCATCATTACTACATCATCATCACCATCGTCATCACTACATCACCATGACCACCATCACCATCGTCATCATCATCATCATCATCATTCACATTATCTCCATAATCATCATCATGGTCTCATATTTGAGATCACAAGCAAAATATTGCAATACTGATGAAACTTCAATGGTTATGTCTGAAAATGTATGATGTTAATTCTTTTAAATCCTTTTTAATGCAATAAAATGGTAAACACAAACATCTTAAAGGGATAGTTGAGTATTGGTCAAACTTAACTTTAGTAACCAAAACCTGCACCATTATGGTACAAACTAATAGTTATAACTCCACCATGCTCGAAAAGTATACACAATTACAAACGACAAAGTAAAACCCCTGTTATCATTCAAAAAGAGCCGTTACAACTCAAGAGTCAAATTAACTCTCGCGCTAGCGTTCTAGGTCCTCCTAATGCGGGACTGAAAATTAATATTGTTTGTGCACTTAGCATTATACATATGATACGGTACTTACCACCGATTCATTCTCCAATATGTGATCCAACGCTCGGTTGGATTAAAATTATGATTTTCCCCTCCATTACGCTAAAAATCAGTGATTTATGCGTCTCCTCGTGTGTTAGCGCGACTCCGAACAGATTTTGAACGAAAGATGATCGCGATGGCCGCCGATGCGAACGGCGAACGGCGCTTGCGATACACATTGTATGCGCGGTAAGCACAAACAATATTCATTTTCAGTCCCGTATTAGGAGGACCTAGAACGCTAACGCTTCGCGCTAGCGTTCTCTAAATCTGATTGCCGGTGACTATCACTTTTATATAATATTTTGAAAGCAAATTTCACAACAATGAGAGCATTTTAATGGGAATAAATTTTTTTTTTTTGGGGGGGGGGGGGGGGCACTTCGGAAAATACCTATACTCAACGCTCCCTTTAACCATCTCTATATTTAGTTCTTCTTTTTGTATTATATATTATATACATAACAAAGATGTTCACAATGGCAGAGTTTTGACATCTTCAATGGGAAATCAACAGTTGGACAAAATATTCAACACAACATATTGGCAACACAACGTTTGCTTAGCCTTGTCTAGCATCTGCGTAATACCAGGCTATGCCTGGCTAGGCTAGTACGACAGGCGATGTATATACGTTGTTCACCATCTGGAAATTGTGTTCCCCAAATTGTCTATGTGTCGGGCATTCGTTTATGCTATTTGATGATATGTGACCGGGCCTTAAGGAGGTCGCACTTCCCCGCCTAGGGTCCGGCGGTAGGTGCACTGGCACGTGATGACGTAGTTGGATGATTTTCCTCAATTGAAGATTGGGGAATCCCCTCACTGCTTGTTTTGGGATTCCCCCCATTCCCATCGCATCCGGTAGCAGTTGGCGCCATACTGCTCACCTGCGCGCCTCTAGCGGCCTTCCAGCCAAACGCCTGCGGGATGCCGCGGCGGAACGTCTTATTCTTGAATATGTAGATGTAGGGGTTGATCGAAGAGTTAAACAGGACGCAGATGACTGAGATGTGGTATTAGGTCTTGGAGAAGTCGACAGGTGCTCCGAGGCTGTAGGCCAGAAACAGGAACTGGTTCGGTGACCAGCAGAGTATGAACGCGACGATGACCACGAGGAAGGTCCGGTTCATGTCCTGCGCCATCTTAAGTTGCCATCGTGTCGGGCCACTTGTGTTGCTACCGTCACCGTGCTGGCTGGGTCCTTCACTTCTCCCATCTGTGGAATTATTAAATAAAACATTGACATGTGTTACATTTCATAATAAATATTACAATGGCGTAACATATGGTCGGACAGATTGGGGGCACGAGAATCATGAGAGGGCACATATTATTTGTTTCTTTGTTGTTTTTTTAAAAAAGATTTCCCCCTCTTTTTTTTTTTTTAAATATTTTTGGCAAATTATTTAGGGGGCACGTGATTGTAACTTAAAATTCATTGTAAGTCAGGAATTTCAGGAAATTTGCCCATTTCACTCAAATGGCAATCGGAGTCATACTTCTATGGTTTCAACCATATAGAGTAACTATATTATTATAAAGACGGTTTCAACCAAGAGCAGATTTGCGCATTTAGAACACATGTGCCCAGTTCCAGAAAGAGATACAATCGATTGTAAGTAACAATTCATTGTAAGTCAGATAATGTGTTCTAAATGCTCAAATCTGATTGTTTGAAACGTGTACATTTTCTGACTTACAATTAATTGTATAACGTACAATATATTGCATCTCTTTCTGCAACGGGGCCAGCTAAATGACAGTTATGGGAAACGCCCCACACACAACAAATTATTACCAACCGCGAGACAGAATGTATTTTTTTTTACTAATATGGGATTATACAATTAGGCCAGGAAACCGCCTACTAAATGATATATTTGCAAAATTAGAAAACTATCAATGCATTGATAGATATCGCCGAGACGCCGACGGTTGTATTTTGATAGGTACCCTCTTGCGTTGCGTGCAAAACCTATGGGTTGCCCAAACAAAACGAAACGGGGCACTTCCCAAAATAAAGCAACAACATGATTATGTCCATCGGATAGAGTGTCCTTTCAAATGAAAAACGATACCAAGAACAGTAATTTTGGACAAGTAGTTTTTGTTGTAGGACGTCTTAAAGGGGATCACCAGGCAAAGAACAACACATTATTATATGTTTTGGTACCGTTTTGTGATATCAAATATAGATACCCAACATTTTGCAAAGGGTTGTGTAATTCATAAACAAAGCAATTAATTTCCACCACTTATCCGATGGACATAATCATGTTGTTGCTTTATTTTGGGAAGTGCCCCGTTCCGTTTTGCCCCTATTTCCTGGTTCCATACGGGCCAACCATTTGCGAGTGCGCCACAATGCTATTCACGCGCACGTTTGTAAATAATAGATTCCCGGGCGATTCGTTCGCTCTGCACACATTGCAATTCACCGCACGCATCGTAGTCTACGCAATACAGACCGCATGAACGCATGCTTTAGAATGGTGATGCGTTTCCAATTATTTTTCTTTTCTTTCTGGAAACATAGTTTGTGAACTTGTTGATGGGATGGAATACTAAAGATGTTACCTTTCTTTAATAAGAATATTATTTTTGGGTGGTGGTACCATGTCAGGTTCCCATTTTTGCAATTTTTTAACAATTGTCACTGCCGGATAAATCGCACTTCCTGCCTTTCATAGCCTCGAGCAACTATGCCCATTCTCTCGGCACACAGCTGAATTTGAATGCACACTAACAATGGCGCGCGTATTGCTTTTTGTTCGATGCAGTTATGACGGGCAGTAAATGCGGTTTATCAAGCATTGACTTGGTAAAAATTAACAAAAAAGGTAACCTGACATGGTGTCACTCATGCTCAGAGCGCCCTTAAACAAAAACTACACGACCAAATTACTGTTCTTGGTATCGTTTTTCATTTGAAAAGATACCCTATCCGATGGACATAATCATTTTGTTACTATATTTAGGAAAGTGCCCCGTTTTGGGGGGGCCACCCTGTATGGCAAATGCGGCACGTGGTTTTACATGCGAAACAAGCGTATAGATGTGGCCAGAGTAGACGGGCTAAACTGGCGATGAATTTAGGCCCAATGTCAGCGGCTCGCATAAACGTTTTAACCGATATTTCTGCATTTAACGATAATTTAGGCTCGGATTTTTGCACCCAAGCCCTTTTTAAAATACTATTTCAACAATACTGATCAATTAGTTTGGCCATTAAAGATACTTTCGGTAACTTTCCCAATACTGTTACTTGGCTTTGATTGTATAACTTACAATCGACTCTCTCTTTCTGCATGCGCAACAGGGCCATAATCTGATATTATTGCATGTCAATGTCACTGTGGTGTCAGGGAGGCTCTGTTCTAACACCTCAAGATGTTCTTAAACCATTTTTTCCCCTCTAAAAAGTGAAGGTTATTTTTTATAAGAATAATTATTCAATAGAGAGATTGTCATTATGTTAAAAACAATTTTAATGTCACATTGGTGATTTTTTTCAAAAATTGAAGGCTATATCGATATTTTCTTAAATAATCGAATAAAATGTGGGGCCCAACATTCATTCAATGATTCAACCATTCATTCATTCATTCATTCATTCAGACATTCATGGTTTCATTCTTCTTTAATTCGTTGGTCCGTTCGATCGTTCTTTCGGTCGTTCGTTCTTTCGTTCGTTCGTTCGTTCGTTCTTTTTTTCGTCCGTTCGTTCATTCGTCCGTCCGTCCGTTCGTTCGTCCGTCATACATTAATTAATTAATTCATTCATTCATTCATTTATTCATTCATTCATTCATTCATTCATTCATTCATTCATTCATTCATTCATTCATTCATTCATTCATTCATTCATTCATTCATTCATTCATTCATCCATTCATTCATGCATCCGTTCATTCATTCGTTCTTTCGCGTTCGTTCGTTCGTTCGTTCGTTCCTTCCTTCATTCATTCATTCATTCATTCATTCATTCATTCATTCATTCATTCATTCATTCATTCATTCATTCATTCATTCATTCATTCATTCATTCATTCATTCATTCATTCATTCATTCATTCATTGATTGACAGAACAGGACCGAACAAAATTACCGAACTGAGTTGCAATGATAAAGACCCGGTCACATTTCACCGGATAATTAAAACGGATGCCTGACGGAGAGTAACATTTTCAATCCGTTCGTCTCCGTTCGTATGCGTTTCTTGTACGTTCCTTGTCAGGCGATGCACGTTGTTCTATCCGGCAGAATGTTTTGTGCATGAAGCAATGGAGACGAAGTTCACCACCTGATAATTTTATTTCGCAATATGTGACCGGGCCTTGAGTACTTACCCATTCTTCCCTGCCCTGAAGCCAAGGCCTCGGCCTGTCTCCGGAGTGCGAGGACGATCCGAGAGTGACAGAACAAAATCACCGCAGTGGGTAGCGCAAGGACGAGAGAGAAGGTGAATATCCCAAAAATCTGAAGAAAAGAATGCAGTTATAATATTTAATAAATTATTCAAATTATGGATACTACAGGCTTGTACATTTTGAAACCATAATTGCCATATAAGTGCACACTAAGAAAAAAATGGGTCACTTTTGCACCTTTATAGGTGCACATTTGCACCTTTATATATCAATAGAAAAGTTGCACATTCAGGTTAAAGGTGCATCGTTGCATCGTTTGGTGCACCCAAATCTTATGAGGCAATAAAATGTACATGTATAATAAATACGTATATATTTTATTGTGATAAACAGTTTGAGTTTGTTTTTGTGTTATTTTGCATAAAAGTGTATTATCATTATGCGATCTGTATTGGTGTGTGGAGGGGGGGGGGGGGGGGGGGGGGGGGTATGCCTATAACTTTATTTCAAGCCCGGGTGAAACAAACTAGCCCCTTTATGAATAAACAATAAATTCGATAAACGCAAAGAAAATATGGCATTTTTTTTCCAATTTCAATTTCAATTTATTCTTGCTTCCAACAAAACATTACAAATGAATTATAATAATTTACACAAAATAGAGATACTGTATACATATTGGAAACAAGAGGGGTCCACTAAAAAGCAGTGCTTGTACAACTGTGGACCCCTCAAATAATAGTTAGGAATATTGTATATTTAAATTATTAAACACATTCTAGACTACAAAAAAAAGATCTATAGATAGGAAAAAAGGGATGCCAACAGAGACCAAAATGGGACAAGAGAGAACTTTACATGACAAAGATAGGAGAAGGCGGACACAATACAAAAAATAGGCACTGCCAAAAAAGAAGAGGGGTACACATTTGAACAAAAGGATGAGCTGCATGTGGGTTCAGATGATAGTGAGGAAGAAGAGTTGCGCTTAGAAAGGAGCTATGCATGAGAGGGCACAATATCAATATCAGATTACATTTTGAGTCCACGAGTAAAAAATACATTGTTTAGGATGACGTAAGGACTGGGGAAACTTAGAATAAACGGGCGATATAATTCAATGATGTTCATAAGATTGTAATAAAATTGTTTTAATTTTTTTTTTCTCAAATATTAATCGATGGACCATTTTTTATTTTATTACTTAAAGAATTCCATAATTTGGGGCCAAGAGAGGTGAGTGAAAATTTTCAGAATGTCTAGTTGGATAATTATGGACTGAGCTATTTAAAAAAAAAACATTTCTTGAAAAACAGATGGCAACATATTATTATTATTATCCATAAATTGACCAAGTTGAAAATAGATATAGGTCTTTTACCTTCAGTATCTTATTTTCAAAAAATAAAGAGTACTGTATATGGGAGCGAAAGTAGAATTACAAATGATACGAATAATCTTTTTTTGTAGTAACAAACTTTATCTAATAAAGTTTGATGTGTGTGTGTTACTCCTAACTAAGAGACCAAGTATGGAGTATCAAAGAACTAGTCAAGCATAATGAATTTAAAGGAAGACATGTCATTACTTTATTAATAATACCAAGTTTTCGAGAAATAATTGTACAAATATTATCATATGATATTTCCAAGAAAGGTTATTATCAACCGTTACACCCAAACATGTAATGGGGTGTTTTTTAAAAACTAGTATGTGGGCTGATAACGAATCTATAGATTTACAAACAATTTCGTTTTCTGGAGATTCAATGATAATTTTGTTCGCCTCTAATCCACGATCAAATATTACTCATTTCAAAAATAAATTATTTCAACTAATCTATAAGAATCATTGTGATAAAAAACAAATTTGTATCATCAGCGAAAATTACGAAAGACAAAAGAATCAGATGATCGACCAAAAAGTTCATTAATATATAAAATAAATAAAAGTGGGCCTAATATACTACCTTGTGTAACACCACAATTTATACTACGGGGGAGCTGAAGAGTTCAAAAATACATAACTGCCTTCTATCCTGAAAGATAGCTCCTGAACCACTCCAAGGCCATCCCACGTACTCCATAGGTTCTATGACATATTGCTCCGCCGACTATATGCTCCGCCGACAATTGCTCCGAAATATGCGACAAAAAAGCTCCGCGACAAAATGCTCCGCGGCAAATGCTCCGCGACATATTGCTCCGCCGACAATTACTCCGCGACAATTTACTCCGCCGACAGATTGCTCCGCCGACAATTACTCCGCCGACAAATGTGCTCCGCCGACAAATGCTCCGCCGACACTTTGCTCCGCCGAACAATTTGCTCCGCCGACAGATGCTCCGAGATGCGACAATTTGCTCCGCGACAAATATGCTCCGAGGTATTTGCTCCGTCGACAAATGCTCCACCGACAAATGCTCCGCCGACAAAATGCTCCTCCGACATTTGCTCCGACGACATTTGCTCCGCCGACAATTTGCTCCGCCGACAATTGTGCTCCGAAGATGCGACAATTGCTCCGCGACAATTGCTCCGCCCGACATTTGCTCCGCCGACAATTTTGCTCCGAAGATGCGACAATTGCTCCGCGACAAAATGCTCCGCCGACGTTTATTGCTCCGCCGACATTTGCCCCATCGAAATTTGCTCCTATCTGGATATGATTTAAAGTCCCAAAATGCAAAAGCTCTATATACCGTGGTGAAGGAGACACCCCCACTTCACACCCTCCAATGGTGTTTAGGGGCTTTTAACCCCCCCCCCCCCCCCCCCCCCCCCCCCCCCCCCACAACCCCTTGGGCTGCCAAGAAAAACGCTTTTTTTTTTCTCAAACCCACCCCTTAGCATTAAAAAACAACAACATTTGGTCCTCCCCCGCCCCACCCCCCCCCCCCCCCACCCCCCCCCCGGGCTCAGTCGTCACGCTACTTCGGGCTTGGTAGCTTCGCTACGACGCAATATCCGGTGGTTGATGCGCGTGTGGTTGATTTGGTTGAGCCCCAAAAAAGTTTTAGGTTTAGCCAAGATTCGTTAACCGTTGCAAAAGTTCCTTGAACGTTGCTAGAAAATTCGCCAAACCATCGCAAACAGGTTTGTCCCTTGTCGCAAAGAAATTTTGAACATGTTCGAATCTTGGCCAAATCATAGATGTACGATCCATGGCTGGTCGTCGATCCGTAATTGATACCCATTGATCAATGAGGGAGGGGGGGGGGGGGGGGTGGACCATTCATTCATTTCCTCTAATGATGGGTTTTACGTAAGGAGTGGTCACACTGAACACGAATCCCTACGACTAGACCCGCGAATGCAGTACGCATTGGTAGAAATATATGGCAAGCCATTTTAAACATTTATTCCTATTTCTTGATATCAAGCATTCCAATTCTTGATATCAAGAAATTGAACTCTTGATATCGAGAAATGTATTATTGATATCAAGAAATAATTTTCTGTATTGGTAATAATTGATATCAAGAAATAACTGATATCAATAATTCAATTATTGATATCAAGAAATGGGGATTCGTGTCCAGTGTGACCACTACTATTAAGTAGTGGTCACATAGGACACGAATCCCCACGACTAGACCCACGAATGCAGTACGAATTGGTACAAATCTATGGCAAGCCGTTTTTAACATTTTATTCCTATTTCTTGATATCAAGAATTCAAATTCTTGATATCAAGAAATCGAAATCTTTCTTTAACTCAAGAAATCGAATTATTGATATCAAGAATGCATTGATATCAAGAAATACTTTTCTGTATTGGTAATACTTGATATCAAGAAATAAACCGATATCAATAATTCAATTATTGATATCAAGAAATAGGAATAAAATGTTAAAATGGCTTGCCATAGATTTGTACCAATGCGTACTGCATTCGCGGGTCTAGTCGTGGGGATTCGTGCTCAGTGTGACCACTCCTTTAGTATCGACGCGCATGATCCATGGCAAAAATCCCTAATTTGCAAAATTCGCAAACGTTCGCAAACGTTCGCCGCTCAGTGGGAATAAGACCTTAAGCATTCGCCATTCAATGGGTTGCTTATAAATGAATCATATAGTCATTTGGTTAGAACGTTAGCGGACATGTCTTAAAACCGTTTGCAGAGGCTTGGGACTGTTTTGCAACAGTTTGTGAAAAATACGTTCGTTTAAAGAAATTTTGAACATGTTGAAACTTTCTTTGCGACAAGGAAAAAAACCGTTTGGCGGACGGTTTGTGAATTTTCTTGCAACCTTTAACAAACTTTTGCAACGGTTACGAATCTTGGCGAAATCCCGCGATTTCGCTATATTCGTAAACGTTCGCCAACGTTCGCCGCTCAATCGGAAAGGACCTTTTAGGTTAGTCATTCCGAAGGTTGGTTATTGCAAACACTTACTATTTATAATGCTATAGTGCCAATTAAAAAAATTAAATAAACTG